>JBBPND010000383.1:0-12709 GCA_038090655.1 Gastroboletus turbinatus
CAAGTGTCTTCAGGTATGACCTAAACACACTCTTCTCGAAGGCGTTCAAGGACTTTACTGTCAATGTGCAGGGGTTATCGCATGTGAGAGATTTCCATGTTTACTAATTTACGCGCACAATCCTCACTTGTCCTGTAGGGAATGTTTCCCTTGAAGGCGTTTTATTGGGGTCAGAAAGGTGCTCGGGATAACTACTCTCTACAGATACAGAACATCGTCGAGACCGGACACAAAGTACTGGGCGAGATGCCTATCCTCATTGGCGAGTGCGGAATACCCATGGATATGAAGTACGTGTTCTTTGGATGTCCTTGCTGACTGAACTCATTGTTATCAGCAACAAGGAAGCACTTACGACGGATAGCTGGATATCCCAATACAGGATGATGGACGCTCTTATGACTGCACTAGAGCGGTCCCTTGCCAGCTTCACGTACGTACCTCGAGTTCTACTGACACCATCCTGTACCCTTACATGCCATCAGATTATGGCACTATAACCCAGACAACACAGACACCCATGGCGACCATTGGAACGGCGAGAATTTTTCGTGGTTTAGCCGCCGACGTGCTCTTCCTCCCTCGCTCTTAGACTTTGAGCAAACCTCTTTCACACTCGACAATGGGGGTCGCATTTTGCCATCCGTTGTGCGCCCATACCCGGCAAAGACCGCGGGGATACCCTCAAAGTTCGATTACGAGATCAATACCGGGGAGTTCACCTTTGAATGGACACTGACTGAAGAAAGCACTTCGCGCGAGACGGAAATATATATCCCTTCGCTGATTTATCACGGTCGTAAACTCGTCGTCGAGGGCCTCGCTCCCGATGATAAGTACACGTACGATGAATCTCGACAAACTCTCTTCGTGGTTCATAGGGATTCTTCACCTAGAAAGACCCGAAAGATCAACGTTTCTGTGCATCCCCCTCTCCGTGGCTACTTCCATGTCAATACCTTTTTGGGAGATTTTGGTGAACTCATTCTTTCTGGCTTGGTCGTCTTCATTGGCATGTTTTTATTTATCAAATTTGGGTTTTACACGTGATACCAACCAAGGCAGTGTAAACAGCAGTTTGGTCTACATGATTCCTAGAATGCATCTTCATCCCACTGGCGCTGTGATCGGACCGCTATTAATTTTAGGCAAGCGATTCGGCTGAGGGCAGCGCCTTGCCGGTTTCCAAGCTGGATGATGCGGGCGTTATATCGGCTTGTGGTGTGCTGGCACACGACAGTGGAAATTCAAGACAAGAAATCCTCCCATACAGAACAAAACAGAACCTCAGTGACGCCGCCGTCTCATGGTCTCGAGCAGGTGACTCATTGGTATGCGCTATTTTTACACAGGAACGAGCTTCACCGCAGGACCACCATGTGGTGAGTCCGATGGGGAAGCAGTCTCAGTTCTACGAAAGCAGCCACCGGAGCCCGTCTGCTCATTGGACAGGAAGCAGCATCTATAAGAGACTCGCGTGCCGTTTCATCCAACAGGTTACATCCTCTCCATCCCACGGGTTGCGTTCCGCCAGCAGAGATGCGTTTCCAATCGTTCATTTCTTCGGTTGCCGCGCTCGCCGTTGTAGGGGCGGTCTTGGTTCACGCGGAGCCACTTGACGGCTCTGACGAATTAAGAACGAGACAGTTCGCATTTCGCTCCCAGGTTCAGGATGATACGAATCTCCGCTATGTCGCAAATTCTGGGATCTGCGAGACGACGCCCGGTGTCACCCAGTATTCTGGTTACATTGATGTTGGGACGAATATGTCGATGGTCAGCACGATATGGTGAGCTGGGGTAGTGCTAACGCTTCGATGCGATAGTGGTTCTGGTTCTTCGAGGCTCGTAACTCGCCTGAAACTGCACCGTTCACGCTTTGGTAAGGATCACAGGAAGCGCTAACACGAGGGTGGGATCTGATTTTCTCACGTAAAAGGCTGAATGGTGGCCCCGGATGCTCCTCTATGATTGGTCTCTTCCAAGGTTAGCTGCTATATGGTCGGGGATGTACTGAGTCACACGTCGTTCATTCGCAGAGAATGGACCGTGCCACGTGAACGAAGATGGAAACTCGACGTACCTCAACCCATACAGGTAAGAACACCCACTCGATCACAAGTGGATGACGTCTGAATAGGCTCGGCAGTTGGAATAACGTGAGCAACAGTGCGTGATTCACGATTTGGCTCTCGAGACGCGACTCATCTTTTCCGTTCTAGTGATCTACATTGACCAACCGATCGGCACCGGATTCTCTTATGGAACAGACACGGTCAACAGCACAGAAGCTGCCGCACCGTTTGTCTGGAAAGCGTTCCAAGTACTTTTCGAGAGCCAGCTCTTCTCAAAGTACGCCAGTCGCGAGTATGTGCCATTGGTATTCCCTCTCCCAGTTATATTTATTTAGTGTGATCAGGTTCATCTTTGCCACAGAGAGCTATGGTGGTCATTATGGACCCAGTTTCGTGACATACTTTGAGGAACAGAACACCTTGATTGCCAGCGGTGCAATCGAGGGCGAACCTATCATCGTCAGTGCCCTCATGATCAACAAGTAAGCTATCTCAGATCGATCGCACGTGCCTAGTAGCTCAATTATCCTTGTTGCAGTGGTTGGTACGATCCCTTGATCCAGAACATCGCCTATTATACCTTCGCAACTTACGCCCCGGGATACGGTCAACTTCAGCCAGATAATGTGCTGCAGAATATCTCTCAGGCCCTCTACGGCCCAAACGGATGTGTCGCGCAAGAGCAGGACTGCTACGCCGCCGGTAACTCCACTAAATCCAACAAGATCTGTCATCATGCGGACGATTACTGTGTACGCAGGACGTTCGTGTGTTTACAGATTCATCACTTATATCACAACCGTCGACCCAACAGATCAACAACGTCTTCGTTCCTGCAGTTGGAGACCGAGACTCTGATGATCTCCGGCAGAACTCCTCGGCACTGTTCCCTCCGGAATACTACGTGAATTACCTGAACAACCCGGAGGTTATGAGCAAGATTGGTGCTGAAGCCACCTATCAAGAATGCCCCAATGCACCCTACGATCTGTTTGTGAAGACTGGAGATGTATGTCTTGTTTGGGGCTCAGGACGGACAGTCCATCCGAATTAATATGTGCTCTATAGGACGCACGAACATGGCTTCCTCAGCTTTCCGAGTTGGTGAATTGTGGAATGAAGATTCTCATTTGGGTATGCGCACCCGATGATAACCCCCTTGATCCTGCTGAACCTCTATTTCACCCTTAGGCTGGTGATGCTGATATCAAGTACGTATGCATCTACAACTCTTTCTTTGGTATTTTTCCTGATGATCGGTCATTACACAGTTGCAACTGGCTTGGTGTACGTTTTTAGGGTTTTGCTCTGTCACTGTTCACTGAATGCCCCGCAGGGTTATGCCTCCGTACTTGCCATGGACTGGTACGGTAATGAGACACTCCACAACACCCCGCTTAGTAACATCACGCTTGACGGCACGCCTATCGCCGCCGTCGCAAACGTGGACAACTTCAGCTTTGCGTTCGTTCCATCTCATTGCTCATCATAATTCATACTGATCCAATTCAAAACAGGAGGGTCTTTGCTTCTGGTCATGAAGTGGTACGTCCGGGGCCGACTCTCATAGCAACAGTCCAAGCATTGCATTTACTGAACGATACGTCTTTAGCCTGCGTTCCAACCTGCTGCAGCTTTAGCGATATTCATCCAGGTCATTAACAAAGAGCCTCTCCATTCGGTATAGGGGCCCGAGGTAGGTGTCAAGGGAGAATTCACCACCAAAGGGCTCAAGGTTATCACATTGTCCAAATGCGCTTATTGCGGAATATCCAAGCAAAGATACATGTACCGAATGAATACCCGGTTAAGATGAGCATCGCTTCTACGTTTGGTGTGTACATTGTTTGAATCGACAAGTTGATGAGGCCCGTGGCGACATTCGCCTGGATATTGCGTGTTCTCAGACAAGTCAGGGAGTTTGGACTGGATTAGGACTCACAATGAGGAAGATCACTAGCCCGTTCTTGTTTATGGCCTCGAGTAAAGCGGGAGCCGACTTTGGTGTAGAGGTCGTAGGATCCTCTTGCAGGATTCTTTTACCCGAGGGATCGGAAGGATCTTTTAGCTTTGAAATACGAGTAGGGAAAAAGGTCATATCTAGGAGATGAAATGCGAGAACGAATGAAGTGTTGAAGGCGACGATCCAGAGAATATATGGCAAGTTTGCCTGTATTGGGAAAAATGTATGTAGAGCGTAAACAGTCTTGCTAGATGCATCGTAGAGCAGGAATACAAACCATCCTTCGTGATACTTTAAGACCACGTCTTACGAAGGCCAGCAGGGTCCACCACACCAGAGCATACGAAAAGAGTTCGATGGTGGTCTTGGCATTTTGTCTAGGGGCAGAGGGGTCTGGCTTTGTGAGACGCTGGGAGTTATCACCTTCAAACAGGATAGCCTGCTGTTTACGGAAGAAGGATGGAGAAGGTGGAAGGATGATCGTGCCAAGAGAAAGGCCCATGATATGAAGCGAAAGATAGCCTGAGGACATGAGCCACGGTAGTAGAGTGGTTTCGGGACCTCTCTTACCCAAGAGTGAAATCAGTCCCTCCTTGTTCGCGTAAATGACATTGCTTCGAGGGGCGTTGAGGAGGAAGGCTTCCAACCCCAAAAACGACAGTGCGAATTGATGCACTATAGTATGTTGGGTTGAAACAGATCATTCCAGGAAAATTATCATATCAAACTCACAGACACCGATCCAAAGGCCTAACAATGATATAGGGATGTATTTGATGATCGGATGGAGGGCCACTTCTGCGACCGGCAAAATGGCAAGCGTCAAGAAGAAGTTCCAATGCACCCCGTACTCGGTGACGTGTTCCTAAAACGAGTGAGTTCGTAACTCCAAGTGGTGATAACGAGTCGCCATACAGGGTATTCTGTTCCCTTCACAAGTAATACTCGAACGATGCCCAACACGATGATTGGTGAAATCTTTTTGATTATCCGGTATAGTTTTGGTTTCACATATGCATGCAACTGGGATGGATCCTTGATGAGGGGTATCGCAGAAACGATTCCTTGAGAGAAAACGAACGACCCGACTCCGCCATCCATCTAACCCGACGAGATCGAGAAGAGCTCCAACGACATGTATGCAAGGACAGCACGTACCAGCGACACACCATACGTTTCACACTTTGCAAGGGAACGTGGGAAGACAGGAAAGTCGACGGCGAGTATGGAAAACACCGTTATTAGCATCATGTTGGCGCGATATGTTGTGAGGGCTGGAAGGGGCGTCAGTGCCGGTAGTGGAGGGCCATCGACGCCACCATTATCTCGTGCAGTCACGCTTGGTTGCGTCTCGTTTGTCTTTGAAAGCAAAGGTGATCCACTTTCGATCTGAGGGAGGAGAAGCAAGACGCAAGTTGGAGCCAGAAGGAGTACCGAGAGCGCCCCAGGTGCATCGGCATAGACTGTCAGCGCAAATGACAGGGGTAGGACCAACACCAGCCATTCGAGAATGAATGGCATGGAACGGAACACGGTCAGGCGCGTTCGCAGGGCGGAATGCAGAGTCACCGATGCCTTGTGACCTTGAGCAACAGAACCTCCGACGTGTCGCACTGAACTCACCAGCCCGACTGCTAAGATAAGGTTGACGTGGAAGACAGACGAGCCTGTCGTCCCGGAGACAAAGGCCTCCTTCGAGGCCTTGTAATTATTGCCCATCTGACCTGAATTCATCCACCATGAAACAGTATTAGTGTTGTGTTCAAAACCAAATGGGCAGTTGGAGTAGACTTTTCAGACCACGTGACTGACGTAGTTAGCCTTGAGTTAGCCAAACAAAAATCGTTCATTCATTCACTCGTTGCTCCTTCTGATATATCAGCATGCAGCAGCTACTCGCTAAACAGCTAGTTTCCCTCATTCAAATGTCTGCACCGGTCCAACAAACCTATAGCGACCCCAAGTGACCCAATTCACAACAACGATAACAGCGACTCCACCGACGGCCAAAATGGCATAATTCATGTTCAACTCGTTGACAGGATATGACGTGGGCAACACGAAAAGCACGCAGATAAACGAGCTGAACTGTCAGAGAAGTCACTAAGGAGAAATGTGACAGGAAGGGCTGATCGGACTGACTAGAAAGCTCACGAGGTTGATGGGCCATGACCATTTTCCCAAGTTAAATGGACCAGGTTCGGGGAGCCTAACACGATCGTCAGTCTTCAGCACTTCCAAGACTAACATTACGCTCACGAGTCCGGCCAAAATACCCGGATGAGAATGGGTTGAAGATAACTGAGCATCACAGATATCGCCGCAGAGGACAGCATTGCGTTAAACTATGGAATAATCAATTCGACAGGCAAGTGAGATGTTGCATGTACGCACAGCAATGGTTGAGCCTATATAGGCACACGAAAGGATACACGCTATGAGCACAGATGTCCACACACCCCAATAAGGAGCTTGAAACTGATTGAGAGCCATGAACTTTTCTTTCGCGGGAAACGCATTGTCTCTTGCGAGAGCGTAAAACAGTCTTGAGCTTGCAGTAAACGCAGTGATCGATGCTGTTGCTTGCGCGAACATGACGACCACGAGGCACATAATGGTGAGTCTCGGTCCGACCGCGTCATAGAACAACTGTGCGATAGGTATGGCGTAGGTCGTCTCCTGCACACTAGTAATGCTCTGCAAGGAGAAGAGAAGGGCGAGCATGTATGCAAAACCAATTATCCATGAACCTGCAATACTTCCCACAACAGCGAGAGGTGCGAGCATCTCTGCGCGTTTTGCTTCCTCGGCGACTTGAGCAGCTGTCTCGCAACCTGCTAGGGTATAAATGGCCTCGTGTTCACTTAGATTTGGTAAATCATCGCAAAAATAGGTCATTTACCTGGAGGAAACCTAAGAGGACGACAAAGCCTCGCGAATCCCACCCGGTGAAACTACAATCGTCGCATGAGGACCGACGTACCGCGCATTCGATCACCCTACTTACTTTTCGTAGTTGGTGAATACAAAGGAGGCAGAATTCTTCCGAAACATCAGCCGACTGCTTATTCGCACAACGGAGTATTCACCTTCACGGGAGCCTTCACAAGTAGTGTTATCACAAGCACAAACGTGCCTCCGAACGTCCACCAAACGTTCAAAGTACTCATTCGCCCAATGGCTTTCGTTCCAAATGTGTTGACTACGCCCGAAATAATATTGACGACCCAAGCTATCGCAACGATCTCAAGACGGGTCATGGATCGGCCTTGGCCAACTTCTGCCATTGAAGCGATGTACAACGCCACGCTGACATCGTTACTGGAGGAATATCGGTCGTAATAGCACGAAACTCACCTGAAGTTTCCGGCGGTACCAGTGAAGACCATTCCAATAGAGTATATCCATCCTGTAAAGACTAGACCGGGTTTAAATTTTTGTTCAACAAAGGATCCATTCAAACGCACACCCGAGGATAGGCAAGTTGGGTTTCATCTTGCAGACCCAGAAGTAAAGGCCGCCTAGAGTTGGGCTAGCAAACACCCATGAGTTTACGGGTGCAAAACTCGTCTAAACTCTCACTATGAGCTACAAATTTCTGCTAGACTGAGGGCGATGAGAAACATGAAGAAACTGCATATCTACCATGCCAGATCAGACGAAAGAACGGGGGTCGGAACGAGAACTACTCACGTTCCATCCCCAGAACAACCCAACTGGGCCTCCGGAGAACAATCCGGTTTGAAAGGCACTGCTCATCCCAGTGAGGATCCCGATAGCGCAGAACGATATTCCCAACACCCCAAACAGTGACATTTCACGCCGAAACTCGGGTTTGTACCCGAGATCGAGGAGACGCTGGTCCGAGGTATCAACATTATCCTTCGTGATACTAGTGATCTCTTCGATCTTCTCGGGACTTGCATTTTCGTGAAGCATCGACATGGTGGGATGTGAAGGCACTCGACGTAGGGCAAGGTGCTTGGCTATCTGATCAGCATCATGAGACCTGGGGGGATAAGAAGGTGGTCATGGGGACAACTGTGGGACAACGCATGGATTCGAACCTCGACAATTAGGTTCTGAAGCGAAGAGCCCGGAGGAAAAAAAAGTCCGAGGCTAAGTGAAAAGTCAGTAAGTGATAAGCAGTTCACGTGCAGGTATGGTGGAGCGCCCCGTCGAACTAGGGAAGTCACCTGAAAACCTTGTCCGCTTGTGAGGTTAGTCTGCGACATGCATGGTACTGTGTTGTCAAGTGGAGTGAGGTAGATCGATAGGTTCGCTTCTCCAGAATCTCCACCCGAAGATGTCGAGTCCGCGTCCAAGCGGCCAAGGATACTCGCCTCTGGCAACGGGTAAACCTTCTCGCGAGCATAGTGAGCTCGTGTACAAAGCATCTGTCAGATATGCGCCGCGTTCCGGAAGGCGGCAAGAACAATCATCGCGCCAAGTGGCCAGTCAGCTGCGCCTCATCGAAGATTTACGTGTGGAACTTTCTTGATGCAGTAATATTAAGTAAAGTCGCACGAAGTTTGGATGAAAATGAGCAGAGTCGCAGAATCATGTTGATGTTATACGCGCGTACGTGGATTATGCACATGAAAGCTGTCCGGGTAAGTATCGTGACAAGGTCTGGTGCTGTGCCTCCGTATTACTCGGCGTAAGGGGCGGGTCGATTAGCTGGTACCGGGTAAATATAACATGCGACGACTCGTGAGACAAAAGGCTAACACAAAACACGTAAAGTACAAGGAGGATGGGTAGAAGTGACCACGCACCAGCATGAAAGTCGAACAGGGGGAATTCCAAGGTAGATGAAGGCAGATGACAGCAACGGCAATTATTTGATTCTTAACAGCGTTTCGGATCTCCTCAGGGGTGACACAGCTAACATTGTCACGCCCGCGCTCATGGATGCTCACCAAACGACGCGCCCCTCCCCCGCTCTTCCAAGAGCGACTTCTATACCGACAGTGAACTCTGACCCAGCCTGTTCAAACACCACCTCTTTGCCTGTCCTTCCCAGGATGCTTGCATTCATGCATTTCTTGCTAGCCGGGATGGGTGAGTGGACGTGGGCGTATCTAGGGTATTGTTCGTGTGGCGCCGGAGTCGCTGATATCACTAACGGGCCCTCGGGAGGAGGCGAAGCATAGGCTCGTGACAAGTCTTCACAGTGTTCGTCCTTGTGATTAAAAGAAGTGCGACGGGTCTTATTCATGCTAGAATAGGACCTGGGCGTGGGCAATGAGACTGCCCTGGGTCTTGGAATGAATGGAGGATTATAAGTGAGTGGAGGTCGGGACGACGGCGACTGTGGCGATGAGGAAAGAAGCAATGACGACAATGGCCGCAGCAACAACGCAGATGCATCTAATCTCCCCTCTTCATCGTTCGCTGCAATGGAAGCGTCCCCGCTAACAGCAGCTTGACTATATGGCGATGGGGTACTGCACCGGAACATCGGAAGGACTGAGGACGAGGGTGCCGAAGGCGTAAGGGGGATCGCATACATACTCGTAGTACGCTTACGCGGTTGCGACGGACAGAAGTAGAAAGGATCGTCCTCGTTCTCTGTGAGTCCCTCTACGAGACCACGTTCGGGTTCCTCAGCTGAAACAGCGAGAGGCACCGCCTGCGGGAAACCAAAGGCATTGACCTGGACGGGCTCGAACGAATCCTCGCTGTCGTCCTCGCACACCGGAAATAGCTTGGTAACGCTGTCAGCAAAGGTCACTCTTGATGATCTCTTGCCCTTTATCGTTTCCGTGGGACGAACTGAGCTGAGGATACCATATTTGCTGGGAGTAGGTTTTTGTCCATCCTCTGCGCCCCATGCATACATCGCAAGTGGAGAGCTCCGCACCGGTATTCCAAGGGACAAACCAGTGGGCACAATTGGTCCGCGCACCTGCGGAATTCCCGCAGATCGAGAGATGAGACCAGGAGGCCTCATTGGAGACCTGAACGTCGAGAAACTACCGCCCCACACCTTCGTCGCAGAGCGGGAGGTGGAATATGGAGCAGGAATCTTGATGCCTGAGCTCCAGGCGCGCCGCTTTGCTTTGATTTCGAGGGACCTTTCCGTTTCAGCGTCCGACCACGCATTATCTGCTCCGATCGACGTCGCTCTGACAAGACTCCACCCTTCCTCACGAGCCCGGCTGTGGACGACCTCGAGTGCGGTGCAAATACGCTCCATGTAAGCAAGGCGTGAGGCAATAAACTCGTCGGCTTGTATATCTCTGCGGTCAAAGTTGTGTACGCTCGGGGGAGGGAGTGTAGGAGGTGTTGGAGTGTGTAGTGCCTGGACAGGCATTGAAGGTGCCTTCGAATACTGGGCTGAAGCATTTCGAGAGCGAGGGCGGGATGAACTGACTCTGGACACCAAGGGTGGCTGTGGAGCAGTGCAGGTTGCATGTCGAGTCGATCCCTGTTGTCTTTCTGCAGGCGGGACCAGAGGAAGATCTTCTCCATCCTCAGGAGTCCGGACAGATGCCTGACTGTCATCTGACACCTCATCGTCGTTAACATCGGAAGGGGTAAGAGGATATCTCGATACGTCAAAAGCCGTGTCCGCCACTCTATTGTCATCATCATCGCTGCAATCAGGACCAAAGTCCGCCGGATGTAAATCCCTGTCTTCATAACTTGACGAGAGGCTATATATGCCAGGGGTACCATGACGTCCCATATGACTGAGCTCAATTGTAAGTCGTTCGTTATCATCCCAATCGTCGCCGACAGTGAAATGTTCTCCAAGAAGGTTGTCGTTATGGCCATTGTACTCAAGTGAAAAAACATCAGCCTCGTCGAAGGACCCGGGATGGTGGACATGTCGAACACCCCATTCATCTGCTGCAATATCGGCTGAGTGCAAACTCTGGAGATACAAGACTTCCTTACCTTGCTCTCTGCGGGGATAGACGACTTGATCGGTGTCTTCCACGTTCAACACATCCGGGAACGGGGATGGAGCACGGCAACGCCACTGCACCGACTCGCAGTCTTCCCCGCGGTCCCCAAAGTCAAAAGCATTTCTGCCTTCACTTTTAGTCTTCCTGTGCCTGATATCCCCTGCCCTTGTATCGCTGATGTCAAACCCATGGGACTTGACGGTCTCGATGGACTCTATTTCCGCGCGAACTTCACTGGCCATAGCAATCAAAGTCCACTCGACATACCCAGCGGCAGGTATGTGTTGAGGCATGTGCATGAGGGCTGAAATGACATAGCGTCTCCAGACATCAATGAGGGTTGCTCGGGCCCGCCGGCGAAAAAATTCTGGATCAGGTCGCGCTGAGGCAGAGCTGGTTTGGTGAGAAGAGACTGGAGAAGCCACGCTACCCGCGACAGGGAGGGGAGGAAGTGGCGCTCGCGGTGGCGCACTGGAGAGCCGAAGGGGTGATGACAATGAAAGTGACTTGGGAATCAATGATCTGTTGATTCGAGAATCAAAGGGGAGGTCAATTGTTTCAAAGGATGAACGTACGATATTAATGAAAACAAAAGAGACCGTTGCCTCTTGTGTCTCCCCGATTTTTGAGACTTTGTAGGACTACCCCCAGACGGGAGACCCTCTGCGTTACCAGCCGTGCTTCCAGGACAGGCACTGCCTTCCATGCTAATTCGCGGGCTTTCAGGCTCGCTGCAGGCTTTGACATCGACAACGACGGTTGACAACATTCCAATACAGTCCGAATTCATAGGGAGGATCACTACCCGTCCATCGACGAACCGAACCTCAATGTCCTTTTGTAGGACGTCCAGAGTCACTTCGCGAACACGAGCGACCAACCCTACCGCTCGATCAAGCATGTGGATGCTCGACGGGGGCTCGAGGTACAGAACGGAAGTGAGGATATGCAACTGTGACGACCATGCAGCTGGAATGGTCGCGCCGGGGCCGAGATTACGCAGAGGGAGGACACTTGGAAATGTCAGGCCGTAAAGAATTGTGGGGTGAGGGGACGGTGGGACGAGACGGATTAACATCGCGTAGATGCATGCAACAGATTAAGAAGCGAGTGTAGTATAAAGTCTAAGGAGAGAGAGCAAAGATCAACAGGTGCTGCTCGCGGACGTCGTTGACGTCCAACACAAGGAGCAATTGGCTGCTCGCCTGTTGGTTTTCAGTGACCATAATACGTGAGTTTACGTTAACTTTTTTTTTTTTACCAGACATTGGGTTTCGTCACGGTGCTTCTCCCAGCTTAGCCGGGATAACGGTACGCGGACGAATGTTTCGGGTCGAGCCAGAGGGATAGCAAGGCCAAGGCAGTAGTTCATCATTCATGCCAGTATCACTGCCACTGGCCCAGAGTCAGGTCACACGCATCACAACCATGTCACATTCAAAGTAGTATGGAAGACACAGCACATGGAATCTAGAAGGATATCGAACGCTCCAGCGTAGAACGTCGCCACGTTAAATTCATGTTCAATCCGGGGCACTCCGTCCTGTGCAGCAGATTTCAGATTGACGCCAAGACGCGTGTTCAGGCGATCGAAGCTCCGGCACAGGGATGGCACGCGTTGGCGCTGCTTTACCTGGGTTAACCGCAATGCTCGACTGTGCGTACAGCAGAGGAGAGGGGGAGAAGTCGGATAGGGCATCGCATCTGGCACATTAAGATAGATGCTCGCGACGAGTGCGATCTTGAGCTCGTCA
>JBBPND010000384.1:0-12693 GCA_038090655.1 Gastroboletus turbinatus
CCTTGATTACCCCCAATGGCTCGTACTATGTGGAACATTTAGAGATCATTGGGAGACATTAGCTTGAGGTATGGTATCTAGTGTTAATTTGTTGCTATTGTGCATAACTAAGTTTTGAAGGTGAGTACAACAAAGTCCCGTAATGGCATCTGGTGGATCCTCCGCGATGTAGTAGTACTAAGTCAACTATAGCATACGCGAGAAGCTGTATGGTCGGGATGCTGTAAGATGTACCAGATCTGGGCAGTGTTCTCCTCGATCTCAGCCATTTTTGTCATCGCAAGCCCAAGTAATCCCAATCCAGTCAGGTATTGTTATATGGGGTTTTCTTAAATCCTCGTAATTCAGTAAATAAGCTTGCGAGACGAACTCCAGCCTGCAACCTTACAGCCGCTGACGGTGTCAGATGAACCATTCATATCTGCTTTGCATCATGGAATTCAACAATCCGATTGGCCAAACGTACACGATTCAGCGCAGATCATCCTCGGGGGTCATCCAGCCCTGACGTTGTAAACTATATTTGAGGATGGATGCGCTTATCCGCGGAGCAGCTTTTCAAAATTCGCTTCCACTTGTGCTTCTAGAAGTAGGGGATGGATATTATGTAATTCGCGGAGGAAGCGCCACAATCCAGATGGATACGCCTTCAAGATTGCAGATATAAGAAAGCTTTGGGTTTCAATGGGAGTTCTTGATCTTGGAGAAACTGACATGTATGAACCTACCCTCGATACATCATTGAACACAAACCTCATTCCCGAGGCAGATATTGCCCCGTTTCCTCCCATCTCCATCGCCGGGAGCCAGCTAAATCCCTCACAGACCTACACAATGATTCAGACCGACTCCAACACTTACTGGTCCATGCCCTCACCAGCCGAAGGTTTGGTCGCAGCCGGTAAGGCGGATGTGTACTGATGATTGCCCTACTGACTCCCCCGTCAGTCCACGTGCATGAAACATCCAGTGAGAACAACGTCTCACAGGACGTGTCTGCACTTGAAGTAATGATGGCAGCCTTTCCTTCTCTCCCGTTTGCTATGCCAGCACCCACCTGCGGACTCGCCGGTGGCTTGCATTGCGATCTTCCGCTGGACGGTTCAGCCAACTCCATCAAATTGCACCTTCGTATGCACGGCCATAGGCATCCGCAGCGGCAGACTGTCCAGTGTCCGTGGAGTGGTTGTTCCCAAAGCTTGCAATGGGTTAACATCCCAAGGCACATCCAGTCTATCCATCTGGGTGTTCGATTCACGTGTTCCGATTGTGGCAATCAGTACACACGACTCGGAGGGTTAGCAAGGCATACGGCATCGCTGAAGTGTAGCGGTCAGTTTGTTCTACGTTGAGGAAAACGTACTCACCACCGAATCTTCTTTAGGGGCCATATCGTGGAAGAAGAGGGGAAGTAGCCTGAGTAACACGGTCGCGACAACATAGTACTTTGATCGTTTTTTTTTTCTTTTCTTGTTATGTGTTGTCATCATGATGATACACACGCTAAGATGATTTTTGACGTTTAATCCTTACTGTACAATCGATGATACAATTGGAGCCGCATCCCATGATTCGATCCGAGATCTGAGCCATAGCTTGAGAGTTAGCCCGGGATGGCGAATACTGTAAACGACATTCGCACATAGATAACGCAAAACGTTGACGGTGAGACAATTGCGACTCACCTCACCGACTTAGCTGGGCTACTGGCAGCGGGTGACATTTTTGCAGAGGTCGAGGGCTCAGAAAAAGAAATTAGAGTGGGTCACGGGACGTACTTGTGCCATATCCGCTTATTGTGAGTCAATGCTGTATCTATGGAACATGGGTTGAGTTTTATCCACTTACAATCCCACCTCATACGATGCCCACAGGCAATAACCTTTCCAATGGTTAGTATACTAGAGGGTACCATGGACCATGCCTGCCCAAGTTCATAAGGACTCGTTTTACCAAAAACTCTTCAACGAGGCAAAATGTCTGGTCCTTTTGACGTGTTGAGTCGTTCTCTAAGATGGTCAATATATCCGATAGCATATTGCTGACCCGAGTTCATACCAGGGATTCTCTTTATACACCCATCATGAATACACTAATCAACATTGTACAATATGCCCCTGGATTTTTGGTGATGTACATGATGTGTTCTGCAGAAGAAGCCAAGTTGTCGTCCATATCCATTCCGCCAGCCCGCATATCCTCTTCACTGTCAACTGCTTGAATACCTGCTCAGCGATGATCTCCGGTGCCACCATCCCAAACACCACTAGCATTCGCAGGAATTCTCTCTTACTATTCAGCATGATGTGGTAGGGCATCACAGAACCTGAGGCGAGGAATGCCTCGATGATGATGCGCGTGCGACCAAGAACAAGGGATAACGAGGAACTTGTGGCGGAACCATTGGTGCTATTTGCGTCTCCAGAAATCATCCAGCGATGTGGCCCGCCACGGGCCATTACATGCGGGAGTCATTGAACCGGTTCTTGTCCAAAAAGATAATAACAGGAGGGGTATAGTCTGATGGCCAGACCATCTATCGACGGCGACTAGGAAGGGCAGCTTGGTCAGGAACAGGCAAGGAAGGAGGCTGATCAATATTCATACTCTCGCTTCTGCCTGGAAGCGCAAATCGTACGGCGAGATTCGAAACTTCGGTAAGATGTGTCGTCGATAGGTGATCTCGAAAATGATAGTAATTCAAGTCAAATGTTCATCCTCGCTCACAGTACACATACTAAAGTTGTTACAATCCTAGAGACAAATGGAATTGCAGCATCAGTTCCACCTAGTGTCGTCGAGCGGATTTTCCCCTCACAATCAGAACATCCCTCTCGTGTTTCCATAGCATGTGCTTTGGAGTTGCCGAACTGCCGAATTTCACCTGCGCATTCAGGTATTTTGTATAAGGTCTTTCTGTTTCCGGTATCCGCTGCAGGTGCACGAGGCTTTGAAGAGCGTTCATGAGCGCCGAGTGGTTGGTTAAAAATGGATAAGTGATGGTATCGACACCAACAGCATTGATGCACAGGAACCGGTCGTCAACGTCCCGCTCAGGGAACGTAACGGAGAACGATGCTGGTTGCCAAGGTCAGCCAAGATCGCGATATACGGAAGGGAATCAAAGTCATGTGTTCTGCTTAGATATTCACTTCTGCCGCCTGCGGGCGATGTCGTGCAAAACGTCTTTGGAATTCTTCGACTCCCGAACTTGTCGGAAACGAAAATCTGCGACATTCGCGATTCCGCTGACGCCGTCGCGGGCCCGCCTTTGAAATAGATGGGTATCGCCTTGTCGATGAGAGGTTGTTGGTGACAACACTGCACCGCACTGGTCCTCTGCCAGTGGCGTAATGTCCACTCGTCCAAGCTACATGGTGGATCATCAGACTTGATGTGTGAAAAAGGAATTTGGAAGACAAACTCTACTTCGTTTCCTTCCTTTGATCCTGTGATGTTCGCGTCCAGGCATGGCATACCCAGTGCAGATATGCATCCTCGATCGTTTTGCATATAACTGGTGTCTGAGTGTGCTCCTCGTCCCATATCCGGGGTCCGAAGATGAACTCGAGCCAATCCACGACAGGGATCATTTGGCAGTTGGCGAGACGCACTTCCCGTGTCGTTGGCATCTCGATGACCACATTCTTCGCCGGTGTGCGGATGAACAGGTCCTTGGCCAGAAGCCACAACAATCGGCTGGCCAGCTCGCCCTGTTGACCCATGTCAATCATGCCAGAGTTGACTGTCGTCAACAGGGTCTCAAGGGCAGACCCTAGGATGCCATGCGCTGTGTGGAGGTCGCTTGCGGCTACGCACGACAGCAACGGTTCGGATGGATAACTTATGAACCTCCAGTTGCGGTCCAATGTCGTCGCAAGACATATGGGTAGGTGGCTCGCCAAACCTTTCTCCGGATGATCGACCGAATCTGGGTGTCCAAACGTGACGAAATTCAGACCAAATCGTTGTCCCAATATCGCGAGCACGTGGCCGGTGTTACTTGGATCGAAATGCCCAGGCCATATACCTTTGAGGACGCTGTGCGCAGCACTTTATACGTTTGCTCGTGCGCGGTCTTGAAAGAAAGCCACCTATCCGCCATCGAGGACGGGTGAAGTTAGTAGCGATAACAACTTGAAGGGGAAGGGATAACGCAGGACATGATCTAGCCTTGAAATTTGAAACATGTTCCACACCAATTTCCGCGAGCCCCAATGCACTTTGTCACATCCCAGTTGGTGTGAGGTGGGAAAAGTTGCTCACCATCTACAGCAACGCAAGTAGTGATTAGTAGCAACCTCATCGGGACACGCGTGGTCTGAATCACACTCACATTCTGATTGGGTATGATTTGAGCTTCCAAGCAGACCCGAGCATCCCTCGTAATTCTCCATGGGCGTTGATTAGCCTTTTTGCTTGCTGGTTACCAAGGTACTTTGTGTCCAGGTCGCCAAGGAGCGCGCCATATTGCAAGCCGGAACTTATATCGAAGAGGCCATCACCCAAATCATCTTCAACGGCGTTCTCTACCTAGCTGTCGAGCTCGTGCTGAGTGGCGGCGTCGAAGCGATCTGGGAGACGATATCGCCTCGAACGGAGCACCCACGATCGATGATAATACTTAATCGATCTACAGGCATCTGTGGTTCGAACGTTCAACGATCTGCTGCGTTTCTATTGTTCTCGGATCCGTATATATACATCAAATGTTTCGGACGGCGGCGGTCATTGTTCGTTACAACTCACGATGTAGCTATTCGGATATAGTATCCGTCTTTGAGGGACACCGTGGCAGTGACGGTAAATAGTACTCTATCAACACGGGTATGGATCGAATAGTATCAATACACCATTCCACACTAACTGTCCGTCCTTCTCTGCTGTGATAATATCACCATCGTTTTGTCGAACCCGAACGCAAAGGATGAACCGTTGCACCAAGAGTTTCCTGGACGAAAGCTGTGACACCGCTACGTGGCTCATGGGGTCATGCCACATCATATACCCCGATAAGGAGCAGAAAGGAAGGACTTGGTAAACTGGAAGACGCCAAAGGACCCGGCGCAAGATTATCATTCCAGACAGCGCGGAGTAGCACATTCTCTGTGAGTTGAATTATTGAACATGCTGGTAAGTTGATGAAACAAGATCAAGGCGTTACTAGTCTATAGCGCAGCTTTGCCGGTACGGAATGGAACTTACAAATACGGTCGGAGTTTTAAAACTTATCAATCAAACCCTCGTTTTGGGAGCTGCCCTGGTTTTCCGCAACCACCACCCTTTGGTCAGTTTGTCGTCGCCGTTCGCTGTGGACATCGCTGACCTGCCATTGTTCCTGCAGCCTTAAAAGTCCTAAAAATATAAAAAAGTCTCTGAAAAAATAGTTGCCAGTCGCCTCTTGTGTGAGTATACTTAGTCCATCTTCTGCCGAATTGCGGGCTTCATCATGCTTTCTCCGCCAACGTATTTTACAGTCGCAGAAAAGTACTCAAGCAGTAACGACCCCATAAACCCAGAAAATCAAAAAATGTCTTCTGTCGCCGAAGCTCCGATGGTTCAACCCGAGCCTGCTCCTGTTCCCCCCCCACCCGTCCCCGCCCCCGCCCCCGCCTACAACCCTCCTCAGCCATCTGTCACCTCTCCATCTGCATCCCTCTATGTGGGTGAACTTGATCCCACTGTCACAGAGGCTATGTTATTTGAAATCTTCAATATGATTGGCCCTGTTGCCAGGTAAGTTCTGGTTGCTTAGTGCGATGTCCGAAAGTTGTACATAGCTGAAAATCTTTCCTCAGCATCCGTGTCTGTCGCGATGCGGTTACTCGTCGCTCACTCGGATATGCGTACGTCAATTATCTCAACACCAGTGATGGTACGTCATAAGACCAACATCACCTATCAATCATTCACGTGATGTAATTATAACAAGGCGAGCGTGCGCTGGAGCAGCTTAACTACTCTCTTATCAAGAATCGCGCGTGGTAAGTCATGACGGATACCCTTGCATCAACTTTACCTCACAACTTCCGTAGCCGTATTATGTGGTCTCAGCGTGATCCCGCCTTGCGTAAGACTGGTCAAGGCAACATCTTCATCAAGAACTTGGACGAGCAAATCGATAACAAGGTATTCTAGCGTCAGAATGGGTCACCCTTGGAATCACATTTGACACCTCGACAGGCTCTCCACGACACATTCGCCGCTTTCGGCAATGTGCTATCGTGCAAGGTTGCTACTGATGAACAAGGCCGCTCCAAGGGATATGGATTTGTTCACTACGAGACTGCCGAGGCCGCCGAGACTGCGATCAAAGCCGTTAATGGTATGTTGTTGAACGACAAAAAAGTCTACGTTGGCCATCATATCTCGCGCAAGGTCTGTTATGTTTCGCATTCCACATTGTACAGGTATTAACTATGCTATGCAGGAGCGGCAATCCAAACTGGATGAGATGAAGGCGCAGTTCACCAACCTATACATCAAGAATCTCGATACTAGCGTTACTCAAGAAGAGTTCGAGGATATGTTTAAGCAGTTTGGTAGCGTCACCTCGGCGGTGGTACAGTTCGATGAGACCGGAAACAGCAAGGGCTTCGGCTTCGTCAACTACGAGAACCACGAGGAGGCTCAGTTGGCTGTCGAGGGTCTTCACGACACCGAACTCAGAGGCAAGAAATTGTTTGTTTCGCGTGCTCAAAAGAAGGCGGAGCGGGAGGAGGAGCTACGCCGGTCGTACGAGCAAGCGAAGATGGAGAAGCTGAGCAAGTATGCCGGTGTCAACTTGTACATCAAGAACTTGGAGGATGATGTCGATGATGAAAAACTTCGGACCGAATTTGAGCCCTTTGGCACCATCACGAGCTGCAAGGTCATGCGCGACGAGAAGGGGACATCAAAAGGTTTCGGTTTCGTTTGTTTCTCATCCCCGGACGAGGCTACCAAAGCTGTTGCGGAGATGAACAACAAAATGATTGGTTCCAAGCCGCTCTATGTTTCTCTCGCTCAACGCCGCGAAGTTCGTCGTCAACAACTGGAAAGCCAGATTGCTCAGCGCAACCAGATCCGCATGCAGCAGGCAGCGGCGGCCGGCATTCCCGGCGGATACATCAATGGTCCTCTTTACTACCCTCCTGGTCCTAACGGGTTCCCTCCTCAAGGTCGCAACATGATGAGTTACGGTCAGCCGGGCATGATACCTCCTCGTCCCCGCTATCCTCCTGCTGGTGGCCAGGTTCCCGGAATGCCTATCCCCCCTTACGGTCCTCCTCCTCCTCAGTATGGCATGCCAAGTTATCCTCGTGCTCCTCGCGCCCCCAGCGCTCGCGGACCCGGCTCATCCCCAACCAACCCGACCGCACCTATTCCGCGTTCTAATGGTCCTCCCCCAACAAATGGTGCCCCTCGCCCCGGTCCCCCTCAGGGCGCTCCTGCTGCTCGTCCTCCTCCAGCTGGAGCTCCAGCACCGGGCACCCGCAATCAACAGGCGTACAAGCTTAATCCTCAGACCCGCAACGTCGTTCCTGCGCCGGTGCCGGCGGCACCGGTTTCCCAGTCGGAGGTTCCCACTCTCACCACTATAGCACTTGCGAACGCATCTCCTATGGAACAGAAGCAGATGCTAGGTGAAGTCATCTATATGAAGATCGCTCCGTGAGTTTTCACGATGCTCATCCAAGTGACTGATGCTTATGATTCACAAAGCTCTCAACCCGAGTTGGCCGGCAAAATTACTGGTATGCTTCTGGAAATGGACAATTCTGAACTTCTCCACCTTCTGGAATCGCACGAAGCTATGAATTCCAAGGTCAGCGAAGCTATCAATGTGCTTCATGATTTCTCCAAGGATGAAGATGTAGATGCCTGAGCGGTGGGGTTGAGGGATATGGTGGAATGTTGAGGATGTATGGGGTCTTTTGAGCAGTGGTGGCTCGTCCTCTCTTTATTGTTTCTACGTGCTTGCCCGTACAGGTTGATCATCCGCGACCTCTGCCTTTGCGCTGAGCGTCCGCTTCAAACTGGGTAATGGTGGTGGTCGTTCCTTTTTGTGTACTTCGAGAAGGAACAGAGGTTGATACAACTACTTTCATTATCGACCTGAGTGAGAGGTCTGTCTCGAAACCAAGTATCTCGCGTTAGGGATTCTGTATTCCTTCAGTCATAAGATGGTGTGGAACACACGCTGTCGTAAATGTAAGGAACATACCACGGGGGGCACATACTACCACAGCCCTCGGCTTGGCCCTCGGCGTGCCCAACTATTCAACCTTGAAATTTCTGAAATCTCTGCTACACATTCATCCGTGCCTGCCAGTCTTCCGTACCTCTTCCCACATGACAATGAGCGGGCTAGTTGTGGACCTTCTAGTTCTTGTTATCAGTTGGACGCATGTTCTTCTGGCGCCGTATACGAAGGTCGAGGAGTCTTTCAACCTCCACGTCACTCACGACGTTCTGATGTATGGTGTGAATCCAGAAAGTCTACACAACGTGAGTTTCTGTGGCTTCGAGATCCAGTGTGCGACTCACATCATCTCTTGGATGTCCCTCCGTACCGCGACTTCAAGTATGATCATAATGTCTTCCCAGGCGCCATTCCTCGTACCTTTGCAGGAAGTGTCTTGCTCTCGTGGCTCAGTGCGCCATTTATACACGCAGGTATCGCTCTAGGCGTGATTACATCCAAGTTTGACGTGCAGTTTGCCTGTATGTTTCCCCGGTGCCCAATTCCCACTCGTGCCTCACTGTCTGTTCTGAATACCGAATAGTGCGACTCGTGCTTGCCTCATTGAACGCTTTTGCGCTCATCCTTGTCCGGAGGGCAGTTTCGACGCGTTTTGGGAGACAAACGAGTTGGTGGTACGCGCTGTTGACTTGCTCACAATTTCATCTTCCGTTTTGGATGGGTCGGACACTTCCAAACATGTTCGCATTAATGCCTGGTATATTTCCTCTTATCAATTCGAATATCAGTGCTGAAACATCTCTCGTAGTGAACCTAGCGTATTATCTGCTTCATAACCGTGTACCCAAGTCTACGCAGGCTTCGAAAAACTGTATACATATAGCAGTCGCTTTGCTGACGTTTACGGCTGTCGTTTTTCGTTCAGAGATAGCCCTTCTTCTCGCACCTCTGGCACTCCAGCTTCTTATTCAAAGCCATACTACATTCCTTGACCTCGTCAAAGTTGGCCTATTGGCAGGACTGACGTCCGTAGGTCAGTTGTAATCTTCATGCTCACGAACGTTGCTAACCGACGCGCTTCACTTAGCAATCACCATCACAGTCGATTCGTATTTCTGGAATCAATGGCCTATATGGCCTGAACTTTACGGTCTGTACTTTAATGTTTACCTAGGCAAGAGCGCCGACTGGGGTGTGAGTATTTGCTTGAAGGTATTGATGTCTTCTCTAACCCACTGTCGTTTGTGTCAATCAGACATCTCCAGCTCATACTTATTTCACCGCTTATCTTCCAAAACTTCTCCTCGGTACTACCCCGATAGCAATTCTAGGTGCCGCACTCGATCACCGGATTCGGTCGATGCTTGTTGCTCCGTTCGTATTCGTGTCTCTGTTGAGCGTACTAGGGCATAAGGAATGGCGCTTCATCGTATATGTGGTCCCCCTTATCAACATTGCGGCGGCGCGAGGCGCACGGTGGATGTAAGTTCACGTTCTATGATCTACTTTGCCTTTTTCAACACTACAGTGCTGACTCACCGGTTTGGCAAAGGACATCGCGTAAGAAGGGTTTCTTATTCAAGCATCTTGTTTTCCTCTGTGCAGTCTTCTTGATTTCCCTCAATTTCGTTTCGACGTTCATTTTCACGCAAGCGTCGATGGTAAACTATCCAGGTGGCGTAGCGCTGGCCGCGTTCAATCGACGATACTCGGGACAAGAGAACGGTGAGTGACTTATCCTCGTCATCCTCCAATATTTATCCACCGATAGTCCACGTGCATATATCCAACCTTGCAGCCCAAACCGGTGCATCGTTATTCCTCTGTGAACACGCTCCTCCTATCCTGTCAGCGTTCCTACCATCCGAGCCCCACTCATCCCAGTCATCGTGGACATACAACAAGACAGAGTCGTTGACGCCGTCGATGATCTCATCTTCCTCCTTTACGCATCTGATTGCGGAGTCTCCTGAGATAGCCGGTGAGGAATGGACGGTCGTCGAGACTATACTAGGGTTCAAACGGTGGAAGTTCAACCCGGCTGTGTTGATCAAGCTGAAGACGGGGAGGGTGTGGGAGATACCCCTCGATCAGTGGACTCGCGTGTTGGAGATGGAGATGAGCGAACAACTTTGGATTCTAGAGAGACGTCGGATAGTGGAGTAACTTGACAGGGGTCGCTGTTGCAGTGGACCACGTGGATAATGGCTTTTAGAATTTTTTTTTTTTTTCTATTCCCCTCAAGCCTTGGCTGAGAATGTGGACTAGAATATTTTATCACCTTGATTGCCAGGATCAACGTAAGCATGAGTTGTGATTGAACTATTTCGTCGGAATGAGCCGGATTCTAACACTCGAGGCTGACAGTGACAGACTGCAGTTCTGAAAACGCAACCTTTGGACTCAAGTTACAGAAGTTCTCGAAGCTAGTGCCATTAACTGGCAACTTGCAGCAACGATCGGGTGCGCGGCTCCGTGCGATGTAGCATGAGTTTTACTCTGACTCTATCCTTGACACAGCCTACAGCTAATCCTTCCCCAGTGCTGGTTCTCCCCACCGAGTGTGTTTCAAGTTCCTAGAACAGCGAGACAGGACCCTTGATGTATCCTTGAGTCGGTTTAGACCCGGACGGCAAAAACATTCATAAGCTGCGAGACGATGAAGACGTGTCAACACGATCAAGGCGGAGGTAATTAGCGCCTGGTTGTTCTCCTTTGTGACCGCGGGAATAACAGTATATTACGTCTGGAGGACATCTCTCACTGTCCAGCCTTCCACCGGCTTCGCGAGACAATCCGATGGTTAAACAATCTGAAAGCACTCACGAAAATGGTTGTCGCCATCATGGGCCACGAGGCATCTGCTATTCCCCTTCCGTGAGTAAAAACGCACACCCCAAAGGACACAGTTATATGACTTACGCACCTCCGTGGTTTCCAGGAGCGGCCTGGCAGCGTACCGCGTATGAGGGATGGAGAGTGGTAGACTGGTGGCTTATAGCTCCCCTCCAGTTTGTGAAAGAAATAATGGTGCATTATATCGAACATGGTATGTTTTGACTGAAGATAACCTCCGTTCAGACAGACGGCAAATGGGAAACCTGTCAAGATAGAGCAACGGCTTACTACAGGTCTTACATCGCGAGCGTCCCGTAATAATGCTTTGACGTCATCATGGCCGCCGACGTATCCCGGAAAGACACTCCGAGTGTTTACCTGTCCGGATCACTTTGCGATTGGAAGCACAGAAATTCGCTAGTCTATTGAGAACCGACGGGGGCGGACTTGCAGTGAGCAACTAGTAAGCAATTGCGACTGATATGGACTAGCGTTACAGAGAACTCATGCCCCCCATTTCGCGCATCAACCAGAATGACGTATGCTGGAGATCTATATAAAGTGACATGCTTGAGAATGCTTAGCCTCAGTAGGCGGCAATTGAAATAGGACGGATTGATTTGGCTGGATTGATCTCGTACACAAAGGTAATATCTGACGCCTCCGATAGATTACTCTCCACCAATCGTCTTCCCCGATCTTGTTGGTGTCACAACAATAAAACTTACGTGGCGCGCGCATCCCCTTGTGACACGGCGATTCCGAAACATAGGTAGGTTCGGGGCGCAGGATCTTTTCTTTATTTATTTTGATTTTTGATTTTCTCACTCTCACCGGGCAATTTGGAGTTGGATTTCGCAATACGAACGAGGATGCGGTGCAAGAGGATGTCGTGGGATAGAGCCGTGCGAGAGGAGGAACAACGATGTTTTTCGATACTTTCTTGCTTCGAAGCAAGACCCTTCCCACTCACTCACTCTTTCGGAGTCGGAGTCTTTCCCTCTAGGCCGGCCTCCCGCCCGTGATATAGATAGTGACATTTGCGGTGAATGGGGAGTATCTCGTGAGTGGCGGTATCGAGTCCTGGAAGATAGCAACCGAATGACAAGTCTGGCAGCGGCCGCCGGCCGGTGTGTGTCTAGCTGTCTCGAAGAATGGCAGATGGATCGCAGTGGTGTGGGACCTATTGAGATATGAAAAGGGGTCATCGGTGTTGTGGTATCATGTGCACAGACTTTTAGATGTCTTTTCCTATTCGCCTCAAGGTTCGCCATGAACATAGGATCAACATAAACGTGACGCGAGGTAGTACTGATCCCACCTCGCGTACTATCTTGTGGGGATGAGTCGGATTCTAACACGCACCAGGTTCAAATCAGGTCACGCGCAAGTACTAACTGACACTGGCGATACCCGCAAATGATACAGTTATGGATCTCGCATGGTACGTCCAGCTGTATCATTGATATGCAGTAAGGGTCCAATGAGCCCATCAACAATTCACTTCAGCACGCATACATCATATAATGACAACACAAAATAGATGGGGGAAAGTCCGATCTAAGCACCATGCGGTTGTGACCTGTGTTACTTATGTTGTCTCCCCTCCGTCTTCTACGCCCCCGTGTGTGTGGCTCCTAAAGAACATTCGGTGGTGAGTACGTTTCAAG
>JBBPND010000385.1:0-12680 GCA_038090655.1 Gastroboletus turbinatus
ACAGTTCAAGGACCTCCTCAGGTAACACATCCTGCGATAGTGAACCCAGAGGACCTTGGAACAGATAATGTGCAAAGAGCGTCGTTTCAGAGCGTTAGTGATGTTTGTTGTCACTCACCACTCACCAGTTTAACTCCTCTTAACAGAAAGAGCAAATTTGCCCAGCCCATGCACCGACTTCGCCATCCGCCGAAACAGAAACCCACTCTGCGCCTCTGACAAGCTGCTCTCAGATAGACGAAGCGCAGAGAAGGACGGATCATGGACATGCTCAAGCAGCCAAGGAAACTCGTGTGACGGAGCACTTTCTGTCTTCAACAAACGCGGGGAAAGACGTTCGGACAGACAACGAGCCCACAGAGATGGATCAGGAATTTCAGGAATGCCCTGCGTCGGACTCTCCACCTCAGGCCAGCGCAGAGCGACATTCTCAAGAAGGCGAAGAGAACCCTCACGCAGTTCAAGGACCTTCTCAGGTAACAGGTCCTGCGATAGTGAACCCAGAGGACCTTAGAATAGATGGTGTGCAAGGAGCGTCGCTTCACAGCGTTAGTAACGTTTTCCGTCACTCATCGTTCGACAGTTTAACTCCTCCCAATAGATACTCGAAAGATCTGAGCAAATTGGCCTAGGCTCCGCATCGACTTGGCCACACGCCGAAACAAAAGCCTATTCTTCGCCTCGGACAAACTACCCTCAGGCAAACGAAGCACACAGAAGGACGGATCATAGAGATGCTCAGGCAGCTGAGGAACCTCGCCTGACGGAGCTCTCTCTGTCCCCAACAGACGCGGGAAAACACGTTCGGACAGACAAGGAACCCACAAAGATGGATCAAGAATCTCAGGAATGTCTTGCGTTGGACTCTCCACCTCAGACCAACGCAGAGCGACACTCTCAAAAAGGCAAAGGGAACCCTCGGACAGTTCAAGGACCTCTTCAGGGAACCGGAAAAGATCCTGCGATAGTGAACACAGAGGACCTTGGAACAGATGATGTCGTGATAGCGTACGTGATAAAAATCTCGACTGTGAATTGTCTGACTTGATATCCCCAACTTAGTGTCATGGGTCCAACAGGCTCTGGCAAGAGTACGGTGAGACAAACGGCAAGTAATGGAATTTGTTCACTCATATGCTGTCAGTTCATACGCTCCGCAAGTGGACATGACACTCAGGGGGTAGGCCATTCGTTAAAATCGTTTACGAGTCAGGTCTTTGGCATCAGATTCTGGGACCAGGAGAGTGGGCGATACATAGTCCTGGTGGATACACCGGGATTCGACGACACATATAAGTCCGATCTCGCCATTTTGAAGATGATTTCGAAATGGCTCAACTCAAGGTAATGCATGGTGTTTGCTAGCCCGCATTTCCCGCCTACCCTCTCGTCCTCACAGTTACAAGAAGAAGAAACTTCTCTCTGGGATTTTGTATCTCCATCGGATAACGGACAACCGCATGGCCGGTACCCCGCTGAAGAACCTCCGAGTATTCCGAAAGCTGTGCGGAAATGACGCTCTAGCGAAGGTATATCTCACTACGACAATGTGGGATGAAGTTGAACCGAAGATCGGCGAGAGGAGGTTAGAGGAGCTCAAGACGGAATACTGGAGGGCGATGATCACTCATGGAGCGCAGATCGCTTGCTGTAGGAGTGACGATGACTCCCCGAAAGTGCTTATTCGACGTATCCTCCTCCGGGAGAGCCCTCGCATGGTGCGGCTACAACAAGAGATGGCCGAGCTGAAGATGGAGCTCAAAGAAACAGAAGCTGGGCAACAACTATATTCGCAGCTGGAGGCGCTGGTCGAGAAACAAACGGAGCTTCTACTGAGGATCGACAAGGAGAGGAAGGCGGCTTCAGAACAGAACGTGTTGGTGGATCTTCAGACAGAGTATAATGATTTGCGCGCGCAGATAGACGACAAGTTGCGTCAAATGGAGGAGCTGAAGTTGCCGCGGTTGAAGAATCTTTTCCGTTCATTTTCCTTGAAACGACGCTGGTGGTGAGCCGAGGTCAAATGTCGATGTGTCATTTGATGTTCATGCATCATGACCTATGGCTTCGTCACTTGGCGGATCGAGGGTTCTGAACGTTTTGAGCATCGAAGAATCGGACACACATCTACGCCTCTAGATACGATGTTAGATATGCATATATTACGACCTTCATAAGTAACGTGTCCTCGCAGTTGCCTGTTACTGAATGTGGTGGTTGATACTATATCAATGGTAACATCGCACATAGGAAGAGACACAGTTACTTCAATTCTACTTCATGGTCCACCTCAGCATGCATGCAGAGGTATCTACGTGATTGCTCGTACAATCTTCGAGTCCTATCTGGCACCTGTCCGGAATTTGGTATCCATTTTTGTACCGGTCAGCCTAACTCCCCGACGCTCGCAGTGGCCGAGAGTTCAAGAGATCGCAGAGAGCGTGATCGATCGATGCTTAGCCCGTCTGACCGGGCTGCAGTTCAATGTTAGTGAACTTCTTCAGGACCGATGGTAGTTCCATCACCGATGCTGGGTGGTGCATGTAGAGTTGGGAAATCTACGGAGGATGTGACATGTTCCGGTTAGAGTGCGGCAAAGGGGAATGGGGCATATGAGAACAGTCCTACTCACCGTCGTAGCATGACTCCGTGTCTTTCACGTTAAAGTGGCACGGTATGCAGCCATGCAGAACCTAAAAGGAGGGAAAAGGACTAGATGCCAACTCGGTCGGAACTCCCTCATAGCGGGATGGAGTTACCAAAGAATAGTACTTGAAACCCCCAGGATAGGGATGGCGCCTCCTTTATTTTGGTTATCAATGAGGTCCATTATTGCAGTGTCCACGGGACTTCGAATGCTCAAGCCGAAACCGAACTCGTAAAGAGGGGTGACACTGGTTCTTGAGAAAAGCATTACCGAAGGGACCGGGACAATGACTACAGCCGCGATTGGGCTCAACGCGAGGTTCGTGGACCAAGGGAAGTACTGTCAGTAATCATGACTTTCGACCCTCCGGTTGTTCTGAACTGCAACCGCGAGTAGGAATAGCTTCGTAAAGCTTGGGAAACATGTCAGCCTGCCTTGCAGGAATTTCAGAGGACAAGCGAGTAACTCATTAAAATCAGGAAGGTGAAATGCCACACACAACTTCCTAGACATGTCCCGCTCGCAAGCATTCATCAACCCACGCTCTAAATTTCAGCGAGTCTGACATTTGAAACATCGAAGCGATGGGCTTCGTCGGCATCGGCATCGGGGAGATCTCGACATCCATCGAGGGCAAGAGGCCTGGTTGATTTTACCGCACATCAGCAAGCTGGATAGCAGTCCTGAGCACTCAGGACAACAGCTGGATCGTGGTAGCAAAAAGGTGCTAGCGCTACGAAAAATTGCTACTGGTAGCAGTCAGTAGCAGCCTCCAGTAGCGATTCGTAGCGAAATTGGTGCCTTGGCGCCCATTGAGCGGTGCTTTTAGACTGCTGCTGCTGCTCGTAGTACTATGCTGTTGAGCCAAGGGTTTGCTACCTCGGTTATCCGTTTCGCTGATGTGACGGCTGAACATATGTCCAATGGCCCATTGATTTGCTCGTCAAATTTTTTTGCATGTCTCGGTGTACTCCGTGGCTGTGCTCAGGAACAGTCTCAAAAGTGACTTCACCCACTTCGCTCCAGTAAAAATTCCTATTCAGTACACAGACCGAATAGGTTTCCCTATATTTCACGGTGGGCAAACAAGTGTTTCATCTGGTCAGTGAGGTCAACTCAGGGCCTACAAGCTTTGAACGATTGGGATCGTAGCTGGATATACTCACATCAATCCCACCTCGTAGAATCAGTTGTGGCTTGGCTGCGGATCGACACGAGTTATGAATCACTCAAAGTTGCCTCATGTCTACCTCGATGTCACTTGCCGCGCCTTTCAGGGTTATTCATCCCTGGTGTGAACATTGCCTTCATGGAGATCTATTATACCGGTCCAACCCCTTCCAATTTCCAGCATTATCATCCTCCATCGTGCAGATACTCCATCAGTCCACGAGGTATGGAGTTGAAGGCTGTGTCCCTCATTCTATCCCTGTCCTGAAACTATTCCGCTTACCTGTCTCTCCGCTAGCCCACAGACGAAGGAACAGTCCATCGTGAGTCCTTCGTAAGGTAGAAATGACACTCCCATCGACGCATGTTTTGACCTCTGAGCAGCACTTCCATCAACATCGAATACAGACGAAGGTGCAATGCAAAGCAGGTTGAAGAAGAGAGTTAACAACGTTTGCCATCATTCACCACTCGTCAGCAAATGCCGGTTTAACTCATCCCAACAGATATTCAGAAGGTCGAGCCAAACTGGCCTACCCCATGTATCGACTCCGCCATCCGCCGAAATAAAAGCCCATTCTTCGCCTCCGACAAACTACTCTCAGGCAGACGAAGGACACAGAAGGACGGATCATAGAGATGCAACTGGAGTGACGGGGCTGTCTCCGTCACCAACAAACGCAGAGATACACGCTCGGACAGATAAGGAGCCCACAGAGATGGATCAAGAATCTCAGGAATGTCTTGCGTCGGACTCTCCACCTCAGACAGACGCAGAGCGACACTCTCAAGAAGACGAAGAGAACCCTCAGACAGTTCAAGGACTTCCTCATGTAACCGACAAACATCCTGCGATAGTGGACGCGGAGAACCTTGGAACAGATGATGAGCAAATCGCGTTGTTTCAGAGCGTTAGTAACGTTTGCCGTCACTCATTATTCGCCAGTTTAACTCCTCCCAATAGATACTCGGAAGATCTGAGCAAATTGGTCTAGACTCCGCATCGACTTGGCCACACGCCGAAACAAAAGCCGATTCTTCGGCTCGGACAAACTACCCTCAGGCAAACGAAGCACACAGAAGGTCGGATCATAGAGATGCTCAGGCAGCAGAGGAGACTGGTGTGACGGAGCTCTCTCCGTCCCCAACAGACGCGGGAAAACACATTCGGATAGCCAAGGAACCCACAGAGATGGATCAGGAATCTCAGGAATGTCTTGCGTTGGACTCTCCACCTCAGACCAACGCAGAGCGACACTCCCAAAAAGGCAAAGGGAACCCTCGGACAGTTCATGAACCTCCTCAGGGAACCGAAAAACCTCCTGCAATAGTGAACGCAAAGGACCTTGGAACAGATGATGTTGTGATAGCGTACGTGATAAAAATCTCGACTATGAATTGTCTGACTTGATATCCCCCCAGTGTCATGGGACCAACAGGCTCTGGCAAGAGTACGGTGAGATAAACAGCAAGTAGTGTGATTTGCTCACTCATATGCCGTCAGTTCATACGCTCCGCAAGTGGACACGACACTCAGGGGGTAGGCCATATGTTGAAACCGTTTACAAGCGAGGTCCTTGGTATCAGATTCTGGGACCAGGAGAGTGGGCAATACGTAGTCCTGGTGGATACACCTGGATTCGACACCACGGATACACCCGATCGTGTCATTTTTAGAATGATTGCGAAATGGCTCAAGTCAAGGTAATGCATGATGTTTGCTAGCCCGTATTTCTCAGCTACATTCTCGTCCTCACAGTCGCAAGAAGAAACTTCTCTCTGGGATTTTGTATCTCCATCGGATAACGGATAACCGCATGGCCGGTACGCCGCTGAAGAACCTCCGAGAATTCCGAAAGCTGTGCGGAAATGACGCTCTAGCGAAGGTATACCTCACTACGACAATGTGGGATGAAGTTGACCCTAAGATTGGCGAGAGGAGGTTGGACGAGCTGAAGGCGGATTACTGGAAGACGATGATCACTTGTGGAGCCCAGATAGCTCGCTGTAGGAGTGACGATGACTCCTCGAAGGAGCTTATTCGACAGATCGTCGCCCAGGAGAGCCCTCGCATGGTGCACCCACAGAAAGGGATGGCCGAGCTGAAGGTTGGACTCAAAGAAATGAAACAAACTAGCCCAGCTCGTGTACCGACTCCGCCCCCCGCCGAAACAGAAGTCCATTCTTCGCCTCCGACAAACTACTCTCAGACAGACGAAGCACACGGGACGGATCATGGGCATACTCAGGCGGCTGGGGAAATCCGTGTGACGGGCCTCTCTCTGCTTCCAACAAACGCAGAGAAACACGTTCGGACAGACAAGGAATCCACAGGAATGTATCAAGGATCTCAGGAATGTCTTGCGTCGGACTCTCCACCTCAGACCAACGCAGAGCGACACTCCCAAATAGACGAAGAGATCCCTCAGATAGTTCAAGGACCTCCTCAGGTAGCCGAAAAACCTCCTGCGATAGTGAACCCAGAGGACCTTGGAACAGATGATGTCGTGATAGCGTACGTGATAAAAATCTCGACTATGAATTGTCTGACTTGATATCCCCCAGTGTCATGGGACCAACAGGCTCTGGCAAGAGTACGGTAAGACAAACAGCAAGTGATTGAATTTGTTCACTCATATGCCGTCAGTTCATACGCTCCGCAAGTGGACATGACACTCAGGGGGTAGGCCATTCGTTGAAATCATTTACAAGTGAGGTCCTTGGCATCCGATTCTGGGACCAGGAGAGTAGGCGATACATCGTCCTGGTGGATACACCAGGATTCGACGGCACATATACATCCGATCGGACCACTTTTAGCAAGATTTCTGATTGGCTCAAGTCAAGGTAATGCATGATATTTGCTAGCCTGCATTTCTCGCCTACACTCTCGCCCTCACAGTCGCGAGAAGAAGAAACTTCTCTCTGGGATTTTGTATCTCCATCGGATAACGGACAATCGCATGGCCAGTACGCCGCTGAAGAACCTCCGAGAATTCCGAAAGCTGTGCGGAAATGACGCTCTAGCGAAGGTATACCTCACCACGACAATGTGGGATGAAGTTAACCCAAAGGTTGGCGAGAGGAGGTTGGACGAGCTCAAGACGGAATACTGGAAGACGATGATCACCCATGGAGCCCAGATAGCTCGCTGCAGGAGTGACGATGACTCCCCGAAGGCGCTTATTCAACGTATCCTCACCCGGGAGAGCCCTCGCATACTACAGCTACAAAAAGAGACGGCCGAGATGGAGCTCAAGGAAACAGAAGCTGGGAAACAACTGTATTCTCAGCTGGAGGCGCTGGTCGAGAAACAAACGGAACTTCTACGGAGGATCGACAAGGAGAGGAAGGCGGCTTCAGAACCGGGCGTGTTGGCGGATCTTCAGACAGAGTATAATGATTTGCGGGCGCAGATAGACGACAAGTTGCGTCAAATGGAGGAGCTGAAGTTGCCATGGTTGAATAATCTTCTCCGTTTCTTTTCCTTGAGACGAAACTGGCGGTGAGCCGAGTTGTCGATGTGTCATTTGATGTTCACGACCTATGGCTTCGTCACTTGGCGGATCAAGGGTTCTGAACGTTTTGAGCCTTCTATGAATCGGACACGTATCTACGGCGGGTCCTCTAGATATGATGTTAGATATGCATATATTACGACCTTTATGTGTCCTCGCAGTTATCTGTTAGTGGAATCCGGCACACGTCCATAATTTAGTGTCCATTTGTACCAGTCAGCCAAACTCCCCGACACTCAGTGACCGAGAATGTGATGACGAAATCGCGGAGAGCACGATGGATGCATAGCTTGTCTGACCGGGCTCGAGTTCAATGATAGTGAACCTCTTCAGGACCGATCATGGCTCCGTCGGCGAGGCTGGGTGGTGCATGTAGAGTTGGGGGATCTACGGAGGATGTGACATGTTCTGGTTAGACCCAGAGTGGGGTAAAAGGGAATGGGGCATTTGAGAATAGTCCTACGGACCGGGTGACCACAGTCGCGATTGGGCTCAGCGCGAGATTCATGGACCAAAGGTCCCAAGTGCTGTCAGTGATGACGACTTTCGACCCTCCGGTTGTTCTGAGCCGCAACCGCGAGTAGGGATAGCCTCATTAGTAGAGCTTAGGAAACATGTCAGCCTGCCTTGTGCAACAGGAAATTCAAAGGACAAGCCAGTAACTCATTGAGATCAGGAACGTGAAATGCCACACACAACTTCCCAGACATGTCCCGCTCTGCGCTCGCAGGCATTCATCAACCCACGCTCTGAATTTCAGCGAGTCTGACATTTGAAACATCGAAGCGATGGGCTTCGTCGGCATCGGCCTCAGGGAGATCTCGACATCCATCGAGGGTAAGAGGCTTGGTTAATCCCACCCAGTCGAAATATTTGTATGTCTCTGTTTGTTCCGTGCTATGCTCTGAAACAGCTGCCGACGCTCACACCAAAATTGACTTGACCCACTTCGCCCTTCACCGTATCTGATCGTGCCCGAGGTGTGACAACCGGCATGTCCATGGAATGTGCACTCGTTGCATGGCACGACAGCTTACGCAGTAACATTTCCTATTTCCGTTCACGACTTATGTAAATATTACACAGACTGGATAGGTTTTCCTACACTTCACGGGCAAATGCGTGTTTCGTCTGGCCAGTAAAGTGCTAAGCCAACTCCAAGCCTTCAAGCTTTGAAGGATTGGGGGTCGTAGCTGGATTTTTTGTCAAAGATACACTCAAATCAAACCCACCTCGTAGAACCAGTTGTTGCGTGGCTGCGGATCGATAGGAGTTATGAATCATTCGAGGCTGCCTCATGTCTACCTCGATGTCACTTGGCACGCCTTTCAGGGTTATTCATCCCTGGTCTCAAGGTTGCTTGCATAGAGATCTGTTATACCGGTCCAATCCCCCGCCAGCACTATTCCGATTTCCGGCACTATCCTGCATCATGGAGATACGCCATCGTCCACGAGGTATGCAGTTGAGGGAGGTGTCCCACACCAGATTCTTTCTCTGCCCTGAAACCATTCCGCTTACCTATCTCTCCGCTAGCCACCCACAAACGAAGGAACAGTCCATCGTGAGTCCTTCGTAAGGTAGAATTAACACTTCCATCGACTCATGTTTTCGCCTCTGATCGGCACTTCCATCAACATCGAATACAGACAAAGGTGCAATGTACAGCAGGCGGAACAATATTAGTAAGGTTTGCCGTCACTCACCGCTCGTTAGCAAATGCCAGTTTAACTCTTCCCCAGATCCTCGCAAGGTCAAGGCAATTTGGCCCAGCCCATGTACCTACTCCGCCATCCGCCGAAACAGAAGCCCCTCAGGCAAACTACTCTCAGACAGACGAACTACACAGAAGAACGGATCATGGCCATGCCCAGGCAGCCGAGGAAATTCGTGTGACGGAGCTCTCTCCGTCTCCAACAAACGCAGAGAAACAGGTTCGGACAGACAAGGAACCCACAAAGATGGATCGAGGATCTCAGGAATCTGTTGCCTTGGACTCTTCACCTCAGACCAACGCAGAGCGACATTCTCAAAGAGACGAAGAGATCCCTCGGACAGTTCAAGGGCCTCCTCAGGCAACCGGAAAACCTCCCGCGATAGTGAACATAGAGGACCTTAGAACAGATGATGTCGTGATAGCGTACGTGATAACAATCTCGACTCTGAATTGTTTGACTTGATATCCTCAAGTGTCATGGGTCCAACAGGCTCTGGAAAGACTACGGTGAGATACACAGCAAGTAGCGGAATTTTTTCACTCATATGCCGTCAGTTCATATGCTGCGCAAGTGGATATGATACTCAGGGGGTAGGCCATACGTTGGAATCGTTTACAAGTGAGGTCCTTGGTATCCGATTCTGGGACCAGGAGAGTGGGCGATACGTAGTCCTGGTGGACACACCGGGATTCGACGACACATATAAATCCGATGAGGTCATTTTTAGCATGATTTCTGATTGGCTCAAGTCAAGGTAATGCATGATGTTCACTAGTCCGCGTTTCTCGCCTACACTCTCATCCTCACAGTTACGAGAAGAATAAACTTCTGTATAGGATTTTGTATCTCCATCGGATAACGGACAACCGCATGGCCGCTACCCCGCTGAAGAATCTCCGAGAATTCCGAAAGCTGTGCGGAAGAGACGCTCTAGCGAAGGTATACCTCACTACGACAATGTGGGATGAAGTTGAGCCAGAGGTCGGCGAGAGGAGGTTGGACGAGCTCAAGACGGATTACTGGAAGACGATGATCGCTTATGGAGCCCAGGTAGCTTGCTGCAGGAGTGACGATGACTCCCCGAAGGAGCTTATTCGACGTATCCTCGCTCGGGAGCCACAGATAGAGATGGCCGAGCTGAAGATGGGGCTCAAAGAAACAAAGCAAACTGGCCCAGCCCATGTACCGACACCGCCATCTGCAGAAACAGAAGCCCATCCTTCGCCTCCGACAAAGTACTCTCATACAGACGAAGTACACAGAACGGCGGGTCATGGACCAGCTCAGGCGTCTGAGGAACCTCGTCTGAAGGAGCCCTCTCCGTCTCCAACAAACCCAGAGAACCACGATCGGATTGACAAGGAACCCACAGAGATGGATCAAGGACCGCAAGAATCTCTTGCGTTGGACTCACCACCTCAGACCGATGCAGAGCGACACTCTCAACAAGATAAAGAGACCCCTCGGACAGTTCAACGACCTCCTCAGGTAACCGGAAAACATTCTGCGATAGTGAACATAGAGGACCTTAGAACAGATGATGTCGTGATAGCGTACGTGATGAAAATCTCTTGTGAGTTGTCTGACTTGATATCCCCAAGTGTCATGGGTCCAACAGGCTCTGGCAAGAGTACGGTGAGACAAACGGCAAGTATGTAATGGAAACTGCTCACTCATCCCGTCAGTTCATACGCTCCGCAAGTGGATGTGATACTCAAGGGGTAGGCCACACGTTGAAATCGTTTACAAGCGAGGTCCGTGGTATCCGATTCTGGGACCCGGAGAGTGGGCGATACGTAGTCCTGGTGGATATACCGGGATTCGGCGACACATATAAATCCGATCTCGACATTTTGAAGATAATTCCTGATTGGCTCAACTCAAGGTAATGCATGATGTTTGCTGGCCCGCATTTCTCGCCTACACTCTCGTTCTCACAGTTACAACAAGAAGAAACTTCTCTCTGGGATTTTGTATCTCCATCGAATAACGGACAACCGCATGGCCGGTACGCCGCTGGAGAACCTCCGAGTATTCCGAAAGCTGTGCAGAAGAGACGCTCTAGCGAAGGTATACCTCACTACGACAATGTGGGATGAAGTTGAGCCAGAGGTCGGCGAGAGGAGGTTGGATGAACTCAAGACAGAATACTGGAAGGAGATGATCACTCATGGAGCGCAGATAGCTCGCTGCAGGAGTGACGATGACTCCTCGAAGGAGCTTATTCAGCATATCCTCGCCGGGGAGAACCCTCGCATCGTGCAGCTACAAAAAGGGATGGCCGAGCTGAAGACGGGGCTCAAAGAAATAGAAGCTGGACAACAACTGTATTCTCAGTTGGAGGTGCTGGTCGAGACACAAATGGAGCTTCTACGGAGGATCGACAAGGAGAAGAAGGCGGCTGCAGAACCAAGCGTGTTGGTGGATCTTCAGACAGTGTATGATGATTTGCGGGCGCAGATAGACGACAAGTTGCGTCAAATGGAGGGGCTAAAGTTGCCACGGTCGAGGAATATCCTCCGTTTATTTTCGTTGAGACGAGACTGACGGTGAGGCGAGGTCGATGCTTCATTTGATGCTCCTGACCGGTGACCTACGGCTTCGTCAGTTGGCGGATCAAGTGTTCTGCAAGTTTTGAGCCTTCCAACAATCGGACACGTATCTACCGCAGCACCCCTAGATACGATGTTAGATATACATATACTACGACCTTTCTGAGTGACATGTCCTCGCAGTTCTTGATAGTGAATGCGGTGTTTTATTTCATATGGCCGACGAGAAATGATCACCCGGATATTGTACATAGGAAGAGACGAAATCGCTTCAATTCCGCTTCGTTGTCCACCTCGGCACGGTATTTACATGCAAAGGTATCTACAGCATACCACCACACCATCGCTCATGCCATCTTCGAGCCCTATCCTTGCCTAGTCTGGTGACCAGCCCGTCTATGAGGCAAGCCAATTTGCTGTCCATTTTTGCACCAGTCAACCTAAATCCTCGACGCTCACAGTGACCGAGAATGTAATGACAAATCGAGGGATCATAGAAAGCGTGATCAATGCATAGCCGGGCTCGAGTTCAATGTTAGTGAGCCTCTTGAGGACCCAGGGGGATCTACAGAGGTGACAAGTTCAAGACAGAGTGTGGCAAATGGGAATAGCCCTACTCGCTGGCCTTGTGTGGTTCACGTTGAAAGTGGCATGGTATGCAGGCATTTAGAACCCAAAAGGAGGGAAAAGTACTAGATGTCAGCTCGATCGGAACTCCCCGGGATAGAGCTGGCACCTCCTTTAGCCCAGTTGTCAATGAAGTCCATATTTGCATTGTCCATGGGCCTTCGAAGGTTGAGTCGCTCAACCCGAAACCGAACTCCTAAAGATATTTTTTGAGAAAAGCGTTACCGAAGGGACCACACCTACGTTAGGGCTCAACGCAAGGTTCGCGGATCAAATGTTTATTGACGAGGGAATGCCGCGATGCACTTCGTCCACGTCGGCCTGTATCAGGACTCTCCGCGTAGGATATGGTTCCGCGGGACAGTCCGGTGGTAGTGATGGAAAAAAAAAGGAACACACTGCATTTACGCTATGACGGATACATTGACCGGTACAATTCAGGAAGCAG
>JBBPND010000386.1:0-12673 GCA_038090655.1 Gastroboletus turbinatus
CTATTTCTAGATGACATACTACGTCATCTCTATCCCCTCGACCCAGGGGTGACTCACATCGACTAGGTAGACCCTAGGACCTGCTATGACATAGTAGGTCTGTGCTCACTTCACCCTACTATAAATACCTATCGCCTTGTACTATAGTCGGTAGCTAGTTCTACGCAATCTAAGCATAGTTTCTAGTTTCCACGAGTCCCTCGAGCTCCCTGTGTGCACACTAGGGATAGATTGGATAGTGAGACCACCTGAGTGTCTGTAGGCTACACTTGAAGCCTACACTCGACTAGTACTACGCTACTCGCGTAACAATAATGGTGGCCATGTTTGAGACGAAGGGTGACAGTCTTCACTGTGGAGGATCTTAGCACTGTAAGTGAGCAAGAATTGACAGCTGCACAAGTCTTCACCTGAAGAAGAGGAAAGAACAGCCCACTCCAACTATGGGAGTTCATGGCTTCACCAAGTTCGCGGCAACATATACAAGAGGAGCAGTACTCGCACCATTATGGTCACACTCTTGTATCTCACGTGACCACCTCTCTGATCGGACCATTTGTCCGATTTTTCTTTTTTCTTGTCGATTTCATTTGGTGCAGTTGCGGAAACACAGTAACGAAAATCTGATTCTTCTTTTTTGGTTCAGCTCGTCGATTTCTTTTGGTGCATTGCGAAAACAAGGTAACGAAATTCTTTGATTTTATTTTTGTCCGGTACGGCCCCCCATGGTTGATGTTCAGCACGAAATATAATAATTATATAATAATTTTTTTCCTAATTAAGGAATATATCGTCGCTGACTGAGTGAAACATATGGGTTGTGGGTAATGGGTTATGCCTATGAATTTACCGCAAACCAACTCGGGAAATGAAAAATTGTATGGGTTAGAAGGGAATGGGTGGGGTATGGGTTATAAGGGAGTCTACTGTAGTTGATTTCGGGCCCATATTGTGAGCCCATGTGGCTTTATCTACATTTAGCAAGAACTTTAGAATTCAACAATGACAAACAACGCCGCTCGTCCATACCATTCGGATCTTGGCAGGCAGCCCATCGCGAGGCAAAGGTCCCGGTTCTCGTTCTACATTCACTAGACCCCTCTGAAGTATTCGGTTATTTTGCGAGATAGCTCTTAGTCCTCACTCTCTCAGCCTGTACAGTTCCAGCGCGAAGCAACAACACTGTTCGTGATGAAGAACGAGTCTGAGACTCCGCAAACACCCGCCCCGGCGCAGACTCAGCCTTCTACGCAATATACTACACAGTGGGGTACAACACGTGCGCCGCAGCTTCTTCTCTCTTTAGCTTGATCATAAACCATTATTTTGATCGGTCAGAAATCCCCATCGACCCCGCACTCCAACAGCAATCTCAAGTGGCCACGTCAGTCGAACACGTCTCTGCTACCTAACATCTCATTGTAATACTGAACACCACCCAGTACAACTCCTTATTCACATTACCAATACTCGCAACATTATCCCCAAGCGGCCTATACGCACTACCAATATGCCCCCGCGATGAATACAGCGCAAACGCAGCAGCGACAAGTCACTGCTACGACTGCTACGACCGTGACTACTGCGACAAGTACCATTGCGACTGCTGCCAGTGGCGTGGACACTGCTGACGTGGCTACATTGAATGACGCGCTTGGTAGTGCCGGTGTAGATCTGAGGGTATTGCTTTCCCCTTCCGTTTTGTTGAACCTGTCTAATGATACACATACAGGCCGAAGAAGAGAGTCTACAGCGGTCATACGACTCACACCAAGCATACCGACCCTTTGAGGATCGCTCGAAGAAGCAGCCCACAACGCCATTCTTCGACACCCGCTTTCTCGGGCCAACGGTGCGCGGTATTGGAACACAACATAAGGTCACCAAGGTTCCGGAAGATTCTGTAAACTATCTCGCCCTTGCTCTTCGTGCTCGATTACAGGATCTCGTCGTAGCCATGGTCGCAGCTACTCGTCATCGCACTGATGCACAATACGACAAATCGCCATCCATGTACGAGGACGGTACCCCCATGTGGAGTGTTGTTGTACGTAATGATATAGGGAAACAGCTTTCCACTCTAGAAAAGACTGAGAGGGAGGAAGAAATGAAGATTCGGAGGGAACGCAAGGAGCGGGCCGACCTCGCGGCTGCACATGCAGCCAACCTAGCCGCACAAGCTTCTGGAGGTGGAGGCGCGATGGCCGTAGATGAAGAAGATGGCGGTGTACCCAAGAAGAAAAAGAAAAAGGAGGGTCCCGGTGTCACGGCGAGAAATATGTCCGAAGACGTACGAAAGAAAATGTCGAATGCAGTTGCTAGTCAAGCTGCAGGACTCGGAGGGAAGTACGCATGGATGACTGCGGCCAATGCTCCTGCAATGACTCCGAAACCAAAGCCGGTTGCCGCTGCGCCCGTACCTGCGGTCACGGCACCAGCCGCGACGTCGACACCGGCAACGACGACTACACCCGCGGCGTCTACTACCGCTGGCACGTCGTGGGCTCGTCCGTATGTCTCTTCAAGGAAAACTGCGGCAACGTCCAGTCAAGCTGCTGAGGAGGACGACAGAATGTTGGTGACGATGCGGGATGCAATGTTTGTAGTGGAGAGGGAAAGAGGACATGGCGGTGGACGTGGCTCTGCTCGAGGTTGGGTTTGATTTTTACAGCGGTACCGTCGTATTACACACCCAATGACTTTGGCTCTTATCAGCTCAGCGGTACGGTTTGCTTGCTTGCTCGAACAGGATTCGCGTTGTTTAGATGTGTTTATCAAAAGCCTTGAGAATCAATATCGACAAACAAGATCTTGTACTCGAACACAGTGAGCAGTGTACGCGCGGGGTCGTGTCACCATGTCCGGAGAATCTTCACAACGCTCGTCGCTGATTGACATGTAAGTATATGTCCCGCATTTGGTTTTACACCTCACCATTTCCTGCCATAGTACATATCAACAGCTACACTCATTTCTCACTGGTCGCCGTGACGGAGGGTCGGTGGAACAGATATCCCAAAAAATAACACCCCGCATTTCGCAAATTCGGGATGTCTCGAAGCCTTACGGAAAACCAACACCCGCGTCGCGCAAAGCGGTGGAGAGTGGCACAGTCACGCTGCCAGACGGATGTGTCTTGCAAGTAGACGACGTCTCGAAGGAATTCACCATTGCACTCAGCTCGCATTTCGAGATTGATGAGATTCAGGCGTTCATTCTGCTACGATCGTTTCTCTACAACGAAGGACTATCAATAAGCTCCGGGTCGAGCTCGGACAAGAGTCTTGTCGAGGAGCTCATTACGGCCATCACACCATTCTACTATTCTGAGTGCCTCTTCCTTCTTCGCGTCCTCATCCCACTCTTCCGTGCTCAGGAGGATCCCGCTGACCCGATACACGCCATTGCTACGAAGAACCTCCCCAATATACTCCCGGACGGTCGTGCCTTTGCCGACTCCCTTGTTTCCGAATACCTGCGAAAAACGCAGGAGAGCATACCGAATACTTTTAGTGAGGATCCAAGGGCTGGGTCTCGTTGGGCCAAGCAGAATTCTAGAGAGCAATTGGCAATGTTGGAAGTGCTTTTCTGGACAATGTGGGGGTATGTCCCGTGCGAGGGCGAGCTTGTGGTGAAGACGCTCGAAGTTGCCTACAACACGAATCTCGGCTCCTCGCAACAGAATTCCACACTTCTTCTAGACGAAGAGGGCACGCAAATTCTCCAAGACATTGCCGGTCTCTGGATGCTCATTACGATCGAGATTCTGGAACTGGAGAGAGTTGCAGAGCCTGATGGTATCGAAATATCGGCGGCACCCGCAAACAAGACGTTCTACACTGCTTCTCCGGACTCTTTGAAACGAATACACACCCTTGTAACCTCCAATCCCGGCAACCAACACGCATGTACCTACCTAGGGTGGGCTTTTGTGCTTTCCCGAATAGGCGCGAAGATTCTAGATATGAAGGAGGTTCCCGATTCGTATCGCTCGTTCTATGATTCAACACATACACATCCGTCGCGCGGCAAAGAACGTGAACCTACGTATGTCCTTATGGGTCGCGTGGCATTAAGCAACGAAGTGGGCTTGTTTAAGTTGTTACACAACTTGTTGACAACTTCGCCGCTCTTCGTCACTGCAATCGCTTGGAAGACAGGTTCTACCGTAACGGACCCCAACGCAATCGCGTTTCGCTCTGTCTTAAAGGGTGAGTAGTCATGCTTGAGGTAATTGAAGTGACTGATCTCTTTTCAGGCTTCCTGATTGCTGTCGTGGAGCTGGTCCCCGTGGAGCTCATTCCGGATTTTGACTCGCTTGTTGAAGTGTGGATTGCATTGTTCGGAAGAAGCGAAAGTCGATCTGTGGCTGGCATATGTCGACAGTTCTGGCAGTCCGATTGGCGGCAAGGCCTCGCACGACGGGCTATAATAGACGTTGCTCGGTCGCGCTTCCCGATCCACTTCAGACCTCTCATCAGGCTTCTGCGCGCAATGACTGCGTCTGGGTTCCTCGACACCGATCCTCTTTGTGTGGCGTCGTCCGCGGAGTACTCTATGTCTGTGGACGTGGAAGAAGAAGCTGAACGGGAGATCTGCGCTCAGCATGTCTTCTATTACATGGACAAGCTCCCAAGCTTTTCGCTCGTCATCCCCCTTTCGTCGTGCACAGGTCCCAATGCAGTGTATGAGAGGGTTCAATATGGACGCTCCGCTTCAGCCCCTGGGTTAACGTATACCAACATCCGAGCGATCCGATTGCCCGGCGGTTCAATAATACCTCCACGCTCCACTGGACGGCTTCTTAGTGGTGACGGCGAAGAGTTCGTTGCGGTATGTTGGCAGCACGAGTATAGTGGCTGGAAGGTTGTCCTAGATATGCTCACGGAGTACGTTACTCGCCGGAGTACGTACGCGGGTACGACCGACTTGTATCAGGACGTGACGTTCGGTAGAACGGGTCCTGGTTCGTCGCCTTTGACGCTAAGACTAGAAGACGTCGGCGTGGAGACTAGTGACGGAGGTGACGAAGCACTCGCGACGGATGCACTCGACCTTATCCGCGGCGTCATACAGGATAAGCCCATTCTTGCGGAGGAGCTTTTGGAGTCTCTCGAAACAGGCGATTCAACCACCCAAACAGAAAACAGTTCCACAGACTTGGTGCAATTAACCATGATGATTCTGGAAGAAGCCCTCAGTCGTCCTCAAACACGTGTCTTTTCTCGTACTCAACTCGTGACTTCCGCGATGAGCGTGCTTTCAGCGTTGCTTACATTGCCCAAGTATTCCCTCCGAGTCTGGCTCTATATCCGTTCTGCAACCGCCCTCTTTGGTCCCACCCAAACCTCTGGCTTTGCAGCAGTTGCCTTGCCTGCAGAGAGAACCATTGGTCAATATACAATGACGCTCGCGTTATTGAACCTCGTCCAGCAGCTCCTCCAAGAAGCCTTCCTCTCCGTGTTGACTATTCCGCCAGGTAACCAGCGCCTACACCAAGTCAAAGAGGAGGTTCTCATGCGAGCTGCGAACTTCGTACATGGCGAAATTTGGGTGGAACACTTGGGCTGGAAATATGCTCAGCTGGGAGATCGATTTGAGATCGGCAGACGGATATCGTCGTTCTATGCAAATATTCTTTTCCAGTCACCGCCTTCTATCAACAGTCGACCATTCCCTACTCTGAGCCAGGCCGTCATTGACACCTTCCTCCACAAAGCCACCACTTCCACGATCAATCCCCTCGTATCTGCCATTGCAGCCAGCCCGAACATCCTTGGATCGTTGTACAGCGCAAGGAGGTTTGGAGACGCCCGCCGTCTAATATACCTGCTCGAGTCGCACCTTCAGCTTACGCGCTTAGTGCTCAACTATAAGCAGGTAGCCCCCAACAATAACAAGCCGTCTCTACTCGAACAAGCGTTCTGCGCGAAAGTGGCTGGAGGCGCAGGCTTCTCCGACTCTGCGAGAGCCCGTGTAGATCCTGTGGATGTGCTCGCCACGTTCGTGAAGGAGAGGGACGTGGGCACCGTGGTCCCTCTGGAAGCAATGCGCGTCCTTCATGCCCTGTGTGCTTCCCTCTCGTTAGCGGTTCCTTCTCCCCCAACGATCATCGGACATCTCTCCAACCCGGAGGCTACGGTTGCTTCCTTGGTCCGCATAGTAGAACATCCATACGAAGAGTTCTCTCTCCGAAGCGCCGTTTGGAGTTTTATTTCCCTTGCAATGGACAAGGAGCCCGCTCTCTCCAAGCTCCTTGTCACGGGTGAGTTTATCATCCCGAACTCCAAAGGTAAGGAGAAGGAGAGGGAAGGTGACGACAGGAAGAAGTCGAAGAGCGCGCTGGAGATTGCGACGGAGACCCTCGGACGTTGGAAGGATCTTTGGGAAGCCAATCCCCCGCTTCTTGCGTCCGTTCTCCATTTCATCCACGTTGTGTGGCAGCATGGCCTCGAACATCAATCTGTGATCGAAAGCGCTCGTCAAAACAAAAAATTATGGGACCAAATCGCTGCTATCGCTCGAGAAGAACTAGGGCCGGATCCAGACTACACCGTGGAATCGTTTGTCGCTGTCGATGGCGAACAACAGTCCAATCTTCATCAAGCAGTGTCCGTTCAAGCCTATCGTGGCATGGTGAAGTCATACGCTATCCGCATCATCGGACAGGATATATTCCTCCAGCCAGCTCCGAAATGTGCCACCGAGCCTATCCCGAAACCGCTCAGCTACACGCAGTTTATCCCTTCTTTCAAAGGCGAAGACCAGCTCAACGAACTTATCCTTGAAGGCGCTTCGAGCTGTTATGATCCAAGTCTATACGACAAGCTTTCTGAACAGTTTTCGAAAAGCTTCCCTGCCCTTTCGCTTGAGCAACTTCAGTCGCAAGACCCAGTCTCGCAGCGTGAGTTTGGTGACAACTTTACGTTCTCACCGAAACTGCTGAGAAGTAGACTTCAACAATGTCTTCCCGATGAGGATGGTGTTGATGCGATTGAGAAACAAGTGTTGTCAATCAATCTCAACCTTTCTCTGGCGCACGCGCAGACGGCCATGGCCGAGGCTTGGCGATTCTTGTTGAAGCAAATGCTCCCCTTCATGCGTGTCGAGCAAGGGACTAGGCCAAGTTTGCTAGCGTTGGCGTCCACCATCTCTGCAGCTCTCGCTCAAGAGAGGAGACGAGGGGACATGATGGCGACCATCCATGGAGTACGACTCAGTCTCCTGCTCTCGGTCCTCGAGGTTGCATGGTTCTCTACAACGGATACGGATGCCGAAGTCGAGTCATTCATGGCCCTCGTCACCAATGTCCATGAGCTGTTACAAAACGAAGCACAACCACCTTCTGCGTCGTTCCTCGGTAAAGTGTCTGCTCCGTTCCACAGGACGCTCTTGCAGATCCTGTATTTCTGCGTTCGGCAATGCCGGAATCTGGCTACTCGCCCCAAAGTCGTAAACGCGGCCAAACGCCTGAAAATCACCGGACTCCTCGAAACCACCTTGAATCTCGCCGTTGATGCGCTCCGCGTCACGTTCGACTCTGCACGAACGCGCCTTGATCTGGATCTCGACCGCGATATGGAACTCCTTGTTGCCGTGTTCGAGCAATGCACTCGGCCGGACGTGAGCGCATCGTCGCTACCTTGGCTCATGCGGTGCCAGGAGACGGACGTCATCAAGTCCAGCCTCGAGTTGCTAGTCCGTACGGACATAGCTGGCATCTCTGACCTACCCCTACTTCGAGCCCGACGATTGCCGCTGTACTCGCCACACATATTCCTGTTCCACATGGCCCTCGTCAGTATCCCGTCTGGTGCAGAGAGGTTTGCGAGCGAGGGGGTAGTGGCGGCATATAGTAACAACAGCATCAGCGCAGCCGTCAGTGACGGTTTGATCGACGTCGTGTTGCCCGAATTACCGGGAGAGCGCAGTCCAGCGCATAAAGCATACTGCTATATGCTTTCCATCGTGGCTGGGGTCGTTTATGCCTTAGGAAACCAACATCATTTCTTCAGCGCAGATGCATGTGGTATGATCCAGCTCTACGGGAAACAAATCGCGCGTGCGCTGTCCTGGAGCATCGGTGATCCCATCACGATACCCTTGTTGGAGGAGATGGAGCAGACCGTCAATTTGTTTTACGCCATCGTGGAGAGCGTGCCACCTACGACGACGAACCCGAATCCTGTCGTCACAAAAGTACTTCGCGTATTCTCTACGCGCGCCCTCGTCTTTCTCCAGCAGCTGAACTACGCCCTCACGCATCCAAACCACCTCGCCAGACTTTTGGAACCTGTGACACCTGAAGAGCGGGCGGCGATGGAGAAGGAGCCAATGGATTCGTCGTTGTCCCAACTCGATATGATGGACCTGCGGAAGCACCCTCTTACGGCGCGGTTGGTCCACATGATGTTCAGGTTATGTAGTTCAATTGTATCAACGCTCGTCAGCATCAGTCGAGCGTATGACGTGCTCCTGAAGGAGCAAGAGGAATGGCCTCTACAGGAGGCGCTCATCATCCCTGTAAGTCTTTGTCCTTTCGTTCCTTTCAAACGGTTTACTGAGCACTTCTGTGTTTTCTACGTTTTAGCATTCCAAGGTTGTCCTCGGAGAGCCAACATCCCTGGGCACGCTGTTAGAGCTAGCAAACTGCACCCTCGATGTGTTGCGCAATCTTGTCAGCCGACCTGCCGGTCAATCGATCGTACCCTCTACCTCCATCAAAGACGTGCCACTCGCGGTGAGCCAGGCTACGCTCACTGCCCGACGGACTCTCGAGGCGCTCCTCGTCTACGCGGTTACGCAGCTCGCGGTGTGGCTCTCCAAGCCCGACTTTGACCCTGTGGCGACAGAGGCAGAGGCAGAGGAGCACAGTCACAGTCATAATGCACAACTAGACGCGAGCAAGGGTAGGACGCCTAGGGCGCTGGCGGAGAGGCTGAGAAGGGGTATGACTGGGGAGATGACGGCTGATCTACAGGCGTTGCTGACGCGTGCCAAGCCTGTGCTGGCGAAGAGCGAGGAGGTATTGGGGAAGTCCGAGGGAGGGAAGGATCTGACGCAAGTATTGTCGCGGTTTATGACGGAGCGGATCGTCGTGCCAGCATGATGTGCGTGCTGGGTATTTTGTGCACTAGGGTAGTAGATGTGACAGTATTAGTGTTCTTTCCTCATGTTGTATACTGAAATTATTTTTGAACACATTTATCGCGCGTAATTACAGGTTTTGCTAAATGGTACTAGTTAGATTGTTCGTTCGTTCCATTACATACTGACGAGAGGAGAGCAAGGTCACGCCAATCAAAACTGAGCACATCTTATACCCCCGTGGCATGATGTTCGAGACAGTACGACTACCGGACGGACCGCAGGATTCAGCCTGCGTGGTCTAACTTACCAACGCCCTACACCGGGTGTACAGAGCAACGAAACAATGGCGGCTCAATAGATACCAAGACCCGCTCGCGACTCGGGGGACAAGTTCTATTTTGTCGTGTACGTTCCACCACCTCGTTCCCTCTTTCTTGTCCTCTTCCCAAACCCAACAAGCAACATGAAAATTGGGCGAGTAAACACACCAGTAACGTGATCCGACTCTGGGCAGTCTCCTGATGCTCCCAACGGAAGGCTATCTGGGAGACATTCTGGCTTTTCTCGCTATCGCCCCACCGTCTGCAATGGTTCCTCGATCTGTCTTCAGCGTGCGGGAGCTGCGCGCACAGGATCTCCGAGGCCGACGGGCTCAAGGTGGGTCCGGCCTGTCAATACTGGATGGCCAAGAGTTGGCGTGTCTGCGCACACTGGAGCGCCATCCTGTTTACGGATATTGGGCAGCCGGGGAGGATAGAATGCGACGGGGAGACCGATGGAATAGCGGAGAGTGTAGAATGGAGGCTATGATCAGTGCCGAACATGGTTCGGAGGAAATTGAAATGGGTCGTATGGAGTTCATTCCACAATGCCGCCGCAACGCGTGCTCGCCACGTGTGCGCCAGCATATCGGCATTTCAGCCCTTTTTTTCAATGCTGTTCTGTAGGCATGGGAGGTTGTCCCCATCAAGCTTGTACATGACACCTGAAACGTTTCGTGCTACTGAGGTATCATGTAGAACACCGGAACGTAGCCTAGAGTTCCGTGAATTCGTGGGCCATCCTGTAGATGTCAAGCAATGCCTGTTCGATACAAGCGTCACAGGTTCATGACATGACTAGCTGGTGGACCTACATCCATCCATCGGAAACTTGTTAGACCTATCCGACATCAGTGGTTGCCACGTCCTGTGGGCAAGTGCTTCAGGATATCGTTCCCACGAAGTTCCCGGACGGTTGAAATAAAAGCAGAGCGAATGGAGTAAGTGGACCCAGTGAGGCTCAGTAGCAAGTAACAGGGAATGGTGACTGACACGGATTTCGTTGTTGGCTCAATTGGTGGCGCTGGCATGATTTTGCCACTGCCCGGCGCGGACGGTTCGGAGCGCTTAAGCCACGAGGGACTCTTGTTGTCGGTGGCAATACGGCAAACGTGCACTTTGTTGTCCGACTCCTTTGCAGCATCCTCCAAGTTCTGGTTGATCTTATCCGCCAACGTACTGTGTGGGTCCCCAGTGCCACGCCGCAATTCGCAAGTCACCGTGACAGGCTGTACTACGACATCGGTGGTTGGCACAGTTCTGAGCCTTGGATAGACCAAGTTATGGCACGTCCTAAACCTAACCTGGAATCAAATTTCAATAACAATGAGGTTTGTCGGTCGTGGTTTCTCTCATATTTCTCACCAGGAAAATATTTTCAGGGTACTGTGATCTTAAGGATGTCAAGGATCGACCCGTCCTTTGCGGGCGACGGAGTATCAGCCTGTTGCTGATCTCCGTTTATTCGTTTGTTGCGGTGCCACAGGACGTCTCTCGGTCCCCTATCCGTGGCTCCTAACGTTGTTTCTTTAACCCATCCATACGTGTGGTTCCACGAGCCACAATGCTCGGCTACATTAAACAACGGCATTTCATGAGCATCATTTGTTGTGCAGGATGGATTGAACGTTCAATCCGAGTGACTCAATGGAGTCGGGAACGATGCTATCCGTGGTTAGCTTCAGATCCTGAGTATGTCCTGGTCTAGCCTCGCCGCCTCGCCGCCTATAAAACCGGAGAGGTTATGGCCATCCTCCTACCATCAGTCAGGTTTCTCATTTCTTAATCATGTCTAGCATCCTCCCCACCCGTCAAGCACGCGCATACCGCCACGCTACTGACCTCCCCAAGGAGGTCTGGCGCGTGTTATCGCAGAACGAAGCAGCTGCAAACCTCATTCTCCCATTTGCGAAGAAGGCGTCGAACTTCCCTCGCGGAAGTAACAACGAGCAATTGTGGATTGCTCTGTACGATGAATCAAACAATGTCGAGTTTGTGTTATCTTGCACCAAGGGACCACTTGGAGACTACCCCATCTTCATAGTCGCTTGCAAGACGTCCGCCCAGCTCGCCCAGGAGGAAAGGCGCGGCAGAAATATAGCCGATTCCTTGTTGCCGCTTGTCCTCTGTCTGTTGAAGGAGGTCCCTCCCCAAAGGGTATTCTCCGTCTTTTCGATCGCGATAGTGACAGAGAGGTTTGCCGAGATCTTTGAGGCGCACACACGCCAAAAGTATGGCATCCACGCCCTCAGGAATCCATATTACGACGCAACTTTCACCTTTTGCACACGTGAGACCCTCAAAAACCCCTCGGATTCCGTATCTTCTCTTCCGGGGTCTGAGAACATCGTCATCGCTCTCCGCCGTGCGGATATGTCCCATCTGAACGGGATCAAGGCCATGTGCAAGGCATTTTCCGAGACTTCGGTGTGTACTGTCTAAGTCGTCCGCATATGAATCGTAATGACCCTTGTGGCGACAGTGGCCTTTCATACTTGACGATGCAAGAGCGGAGGAAGAGGCCAGGGCTATGATCACCAACCAGCAGGTTTGGATACATCTGGTGCAGAAAGCGGGTCAAGAGCCGGAGATTGCATGCCTAGTTGCTACTACCAGAGAGTCGGACAACGTGACAGCGGTCACCAAAGTTTTCACGGCAGAGCGCTGGAGGGGCCGTGGCTGTGCAGCACGACTTTTACATCGTGTTTGTCAAGAGTGAGTATCTACCGCCGATGAGCACTAAGACGCATGCTGATTCTCTAGCAGGATTCTCCAGAAAAAGAAACGGGTTGTCCTCTATGTGGGGAACTCAGAGGAGTTGGCGGGTGCACGCAAGGTATACCACAAAATAGGCTTCCAAGGCCTTAGTGGGCTTCAAGGTCAGCAAGTGAGGGACGTGGAGAGGTGGGTCGAAATAGGATTTAAAGGCACCACCCTTGGTTATTGGTGAATCGTCGTCTACCCAGACTTCTACTTCGAGCGTCTCCCATAGAGTAATAATACCTTGGTTCATCTGTATCACTTCTTTCGCTTCTTCATATGTCATGTAGCATAGGTTACCCTGAACTAGAACCAGGGACCGTATTTATGATATGTATATATAGCAGAATCGATGTTCGACGATACGGACTGTTGTTTCGCCTTCCATTCTTCACTGCAAATAGTAAATCCATCGATAATCGGCGTCGTGGACACTGATGTGTACATAATGAGTGACCACGTCACTGGTTTCGTGGACGCGTGAAATCAGCGTCTTGGGACAG
>JBBPND010000387.1:0-12644 GCA_038090655.1 Gastroboletus turbinatus
CATATTAAAAAGGAGCTTGCCAAATATCCAAGACAGGCCAAAGGAGTATGGGAGGTTTGGGATAGAGTGGCAGAAGTATGGAATAATATAGATCCAGAGGTGTGTCAGAATTTGATTGAAAGCATGCTTAGGAGGATCCAAGCAGTAACCAAGGCCAAAGGAGGTCATACAAAGTGCTAGAATGGGCTGATTCTATAGATTTGATACATAGTTACAAAATTGAGTCAATGACTAGCTATTTTTAATTGACCATATCTCTATGGGTACTAGTCTAAATTACATAATTCCTTTTTTGATGGATAGCCGAGGGTAGGTACATGTAGTCACCCACTTATACCTTGGCTCTGTTTGTCCATGCCCCTGAGCTATATAACATATACTCCAAATTCTCACAATATTGCCTCAATTTTGGAAGTCACTGTAGATACCAACTATGGTACATGGGTGATGATATTTATAGAGTCCTGGAGGGTGCACAGACCAAGTGCACACAGACTGAGCTATGTATATAGTGTGAGTCATAATGAGTCAACTATTTAAATGAGAAAACAGGACAGTGTGAGAGAGCTGTCAAAAGAGTATATCATCCATATCTAGATAATGAGAGTTGGAAGAGCCTGGGATGAGTACACAAGATGAAAAAGGAAGCCCAAAGGGCAAACAGTTAAAAGTAAAAGATGATGTAATGGGAAAAACTGTAACAATCACTAGTGGCCTGGGCTTTCCTCCTATGTCTGGCGGTATGTGCTTGGTTGTGACATTTGCCAGGCCAACAAAGTACAGACCAACCCTACTGTTCCCCCTGTCAACCCACTCCCAATTGCCATGTCTTGCCCCTTTCAGAATATTTCCATGGATTTCATCACTGCTCTTCCTCTGGTTGGGGACTTTGATGCTGTTATGGTCATGGTTGACCATGGCCTTAGTAAGGGGGTAATTCTCACTCCTTGCACAAAAACCATCAATACTGAGGGTATTGCCCATCTTTTCTTTGAAAATATCTTCAAACACTATGGTCTATACAAAAAGGTGGTCTCTGATCGAGAACCACAATTCGCTTCTGCATTTACATGGGAACTGTCAGCCTTCTCCAATATGATGTTGCTCTCTCTACTGCCTATCACCCACAAACTAGTGGCAAAACCAAGTGTTACAACCAAGAACTAGAAACCTATGTATCTCTGAATATTCTGTGATGGCCAACCATACAAATGGTTGGAACTCCTCTCTATGGCAGAATTCGCCCATAATTCTGCTATCCACTCTGTAACCAGACAATCTCCATTCTCTCTGACTATGGGATATGAACTCTGTTCCTATCCACCCCTTGATCGTACCTTCCTTCCTGCCCTCAAGCAATGGCTCTTGCATATTGAGGATGTATATAAAGAAGCCAAAGCTGTCCACACACTCACACACCAAAGGATAAAAGAACTTTCTCTTGCTTCAAACCTTAAAAGGTTGGTGACAAGGTCTGGCTAAAACTTGGAACTTGAAACTGCAAGTTCCATCCCAAATATTATTCCCTCGATGAACTGGCTCCTTCAAAATCACCCAGGTTATCTCCTCTGTCACCTACCAATTAAAACTCCCTAAAGGATGCAAGATCCACAATGTATTCCATCCCTCTCTTCTCTCCTCTTATCAGGAAACTCTGGAACATGGATCCAATTTCCAACAGCCACCTTTAGAACTCATTGGAGCAGAAGAGAAATATGAAATTGAGAAGATTGTTAATCACTAAGGCACTGCCAATCAGAGGCAATACTTGAGAATATTCCAATGCCAAACAAATGTGGAAACCCAAAGGAAACTTCAAGAATGCCAAGAATTGAGGAATATGAGAAGAGGCATGGACTTTGAACTTTCTTTATTGTTCAACATGGGCATCGTTCTTGCCATCTTCTTCTATAACTCCTTCATCACTATCTTACTATTCCTCCAGTTCACCTTCTTTGGCTCTTGCTTTGTCTTCAACATCTCCATTGGTTCCCTCTCCATTTGATTCACTTGGGATGATCCAGCTGTCTCCCCCCTCACTCGAAATCAACCCCTTGCTCCAGAACCTCTTCCTAGTAATGATAGATGGGAGACCACAACAGCAATGGTTGGCCAGAACCCTAGGATTGGCAACCACCTACTCCTCATTGGGAAATTGCATGGGTATGGATAACCCACATGAGTCATGGGTGTGGGTACCAGGTGGGTGTGGGTGTGGGTGTGGTGGATATCTCATGGGTATCAAAAGACTGCCAAAGTTCATATGGTGGGTACTCATGGGTATCTGAGAGTTGTTTCATGTACAATTAAGTGTAGAGTCCTTTTTGACTAATATAAACACTCCTAATCCTAGTTCTTCAATGTATCTTGATCCTAATCCTAATATTTTACTACTGATTTAAATCTTTTAATTCCAGCATTGTTAAATCTTCTAATTTTGATTTTACCCTAATTTTGATCCTGATCTTCTGTAGTGTCAATCATTTCCTCTTTCTAATCCTAACATCCCAGGGCCAATTGTAATTTCCTAGTGTCAATTATAAATTTATAACCTTCTAATCAATATCCAGGATTAGAGGATAAGGATTACTAGGATTAGAATTAGAATTAGAATTAGAATTAGGATATTGGACTCAGCAGAGTTAGTACTCAGAGATTAGGATTGGCATGATTGGCTAAAAGTGAGCAAATTTTTTCATTAGGCAACCTTATTAAAAATTGTGGTGACATGAATGGGTATATGTGGGTACATATGGGTAGTACCCACCATGGGTATGATACCCATGGTTGTGGGTGTGGGTATTTGATGGGTATGGGTGTGGATATGACCTCCGGTACCCCAGGGTATACCCATGCTATTCCCTACTCCTTCTCCTATCAACCTAATCCCTCTTGCAATTGATGTACCAGGCCCTGACCCAAACTTCTCACATTGGCCTGGTTTTCCAGTTCCTCATTTCCATCCAGACTCATCCAATACCTGGATGCATCCACAAATGACCCAGTTTCAATTCATCCTATGGAGGCAGGACCTCCAGAAGGATTTGTGTTGATAGAAGAGGAAATAGCTTTTATGGAAGATGTATAAAAAAACCTCAAATCTCTTTTCTCCTCATGTCTGTCCCTTTCACCCTAATATTTGTGCACCTCTCTAGACTCCCTCCCTATGCCCACCTCCTCCTCTATGTCACCCTCTTGCAAAATGGGAAAGCACTTTTCCTCCTCCAAATCCACCTCTTCCAATTCTACTCCATTGTTTGAATCCTTTTCTCCCTGGCCACCTGGTGTCCAGCAAGTACCCATGTCTTTGGAGCCTACTCAAACCAAGAGAAAGCACAAAGTGCTGCCAGCAGTCATGGCCATCAAGCAAACTTTGCTCAAAGTTTGGACCCTCGTTCTCAACCTCCTCTATATCAGAGGACTTGATCTTAGTATTGCCCTACTCCCTATGAGAACCCTCGATTCCCATCCTATTCTCCTCTTCCTCACTGAACATGAACGCAACCACTACGATGATGACTCTATCCCCAATCCTAGAAATCCCTCCTCTCATCATATCACTAGAGTTGCTCTCCCCTACTTCACTCCACCTACATGGAAGCAACAGCTCTGGAGAAGCTTATAACTTCACTAGAATTGGAGTTACAGAAGACAGAGGTTCCTCTGACAACACCATTGTCATCCATTTACCCATCCATCCTGGAACTCCCTCCTTCTTATCCTTCCCTATCTTTGCTTCCCCACCCAGTGACTCCCTTCCCAGCCACTATAGGAGGATCTGCTGTTGATGCACCATTATTTTCACAGGACTATCCATTAATGTTCCCCCCTCTAATGTTCCCTCTTATTGGGAATAGCACCTGTGAGATGTGCAACCAACCCCCATCCCACCGCATAATGGAATTACCACAGGAGTACTTACCATTGGATCCACACTTCCTTTGGGTGGTCCCTCAACTGTGGATAGTAACATCCAACCCCCTTTGGACCCCGACACCCATTCCCCTACCCATACACCTCCTCTATAGACTTTTTCCAATTATAATCCCCACAATGTTTCTGCTGCAGCTCCCCTATCCATATACAAGTCAACTGTCCCAACTACTGTTGCCCCACCTGCCACCATACTTTTCCCAAACATCCACAATACTGCTGCCCCCTTCAGTGATATGGACTTTGCAACCAGATTGGACATTAGACTCAAGCCTGCACCAGCAGAACCCATCGCTGCATTAACAGAACCTCTCATTCCAGCCAAAAGAACTTTTAGGAATATAGGTGTTTCTGAGATGGAACTTCAGGACTACTACAGGGGTAATGTTACAAGTGACCTAGTCAACCAGCCTTTTTCCTCTTTTCCTCCTCCCTCACCAACTACATGTCTTCTTGACCATCCAGGTAGAGGTTTATGGAATGACCTCTTTGGGAAACCTCCCCTCCCTTATGGGATCTGGGCAGAGCTCCTTCAATCTGAACTGTTTGTGGATACCTAGTTTGTTTCTCTTCTTATTGATTCTTTCAGACTTATCTCTCTCAGCTGTATTCCCTTGCACACAACCTCATAGTTCTTATTTTTCCCAACCCATTCCAATTCTCTTCATTCTGGTCTGTTGTCATATCCAGTAAAACCCACTAAGTACAACTCCAATACTCTATATATACTTCTGCTTCTTATACATGAACTCCGATGTATTCTTGCCCAGGACGCAACTCCTGACCTTTGGACTTGTACATCCCTTAATCCAACCTTCTTATACCCATCTCCATACTCTTGTCTGTATATATACTAGTCCTGCCTCTTACTCACCTCTCTACCTGTGCTTTACTTAGGAGCACAGCTCTGGTAACACCTATCCTCCAACCTTTACCTACAAATCCTATGTACCTCCAAAGTATATAAACCCTTAGATAAACTCCTATACACTTTAGTTCAAATATCATCTTAGACTCACACTCCTGTCCTCAAGTCTTGAATACTCTCCTCCAACCTCTGTTCAACTTGACATCTGATGTCTAAGTCATAAATCTCCAACATCTCTAACATCTTTGAAATCTGGGACATCAGATTCAGCAAGGCTGCACCACACAAGGTGAAGCCAAGTCCCAATACCTTAAGTCAACTCCAGTGTTCCTGAGTTATCTTCTGGAGTGTATGGTCTTAACATCTGTTCTGATTCCTTCTGTTCTGTTCCACCCCGAGCTATTTCCCCTGAGTTACTCTATTTAGTATTTCCTGTTATATCTTGACCTCCCCTAAGGCCTATGTGGCAGGGTATATATTCATGCACCACCTATATGTAACTCTAATCTTGATCTATACAATCCAGTGTATTCTCAAGCTCCTTGTGATTGTCATCTCACTTGATCCTCTCCTCACTACCTCTTACCTTTCTTCCTACTCAAGGCCACCCCTTGAATTAGGACAACATCTTGCTGGTGGTCTGTTCATATTTGAATAGTACAACTCAATGAGCTTTGGTAACACTCTTGTATAACAACAGTGACCAATGAATGTTGGGAATGCAGGTGGATGACCTAATCAGGGCACCAATGCCCACATGCAGATTTCCAGAATGGAAAAGTGTCACACCCAAGCATTATGCAGTGCATGAAAGCAAATCAACAATAAATATATAAAGGCAACCAATGATTGCCAGGAACACAGGTGGATGACCTAATGAGAGCACCAACACCTGCATGCAGATTTCCAGTATGGGAAGGTGTTGCACCCAAGTGACATGTGGTGCATAAAAGCAATGCATTATAATGCTCTTTGTGATGTATGAATGGTATGAGACTGATCCATGAATGGCATGAAATTGATGCATCAGTCTCACACAGGGTATCATCAAATTGACATTGCCATGTTTGTGTGCATCAGCCAAGGTGCGAGAAATCCCATCAGATCATGCATCAGAATTCTATATATGCTTGGTTTTCCCCTTCACCCAAATCTTAGATATAATACTACATCTGACTCATTCTGACTTGTACCCACATAGCATGGTGTGTGCACACATGGTTTGTATGCACTTTAACAACACATAAATACTGTCACCCTTGCACAATAGTTTCTCATCTATTTTTATGCAATATAAGTGTTGATCTTAGTATCATTCCATGAGTTCTCGCATGTGTGCTTCAATAAGTGAGACCACCCCTCAAGCGAGTCCAATTACTTTGGATAGCACTTGTCCTCACCTTAGGTGTCTCATACTACACAGGAAATACACTGCAACTAGATTCTATACTTTAGCATAATAAAAAAACTAGATCGTCCCTTAGCCTTTACTATCTCACAACAAGCAATCCCCCACCTCCACCATTTCCTGCCATCACTTCAGGGTTCCATCCCCTGAACCTAAACCTAACAACAAATCCTTTAAGTCCAACCCATCCACCCTCTGCCCATTGTCACCAGTATCATCTTCCTCAACATCCCCATCATCATCCTCTGGAGGAAAATTATTCATTCTTCACTTCCATCTCTACCTTCACTTGAGGCATCATCACTGTTATATGAGAGTGTAACCCAAGCTCGTTGAGTTATACTATCCAAGTATGAGGGACAACTGACAAGATGTTGTCCTAAGTCAAGGGCTGGCCTTGAGTAGGAAAGAAGGTAGGAGGCAGCGAAGAGAGAATTGAGTGAGATGACAATTGCAAGGAGCTTTGAGAATACATTGGATTGTATAGATCAGGGTTAGAGTTTACATACATGTGTGAGGTGAATATATATACCCTGCTGCATATGTTTTACTGTAGGGCAGGTCAAGATATAATGGGAAATACTAATGCTAGTAACTTGGAAGAAACAGGGTCTGGTGGGAGCAGAACAGAATGGGAAGAATAAGAATAGAGCAGGGAGTATTGGAATACATTGGGGGGAATAGGAACTATGAGGCTGTGTGTGAGAGAACACAGCCAAGGAGATATGAGTTCAAAAGAAGTAATAGAAAGGAAAACAAACTAAGTATCTGAGAAGAGCTTGGTCTGGAGGAGTTCCACCCAGATGCCATTTAGGAGAGGAGGTTTGGTGAAGAGGTCGTCCCATAGACCTCTTCCTGGGTGATCAAGGAGGAGCATAGTTGGGGAAGGAGGAGAGGAGAAGGAAAAAGGCTGGTCTGTTAGGTCACTTGTAACAACCACCATGAGTTGCCAACACCTAGGAAATCATGGAACACTTACATAGTGACTGACCCCCCTACTGAATCCTTTGACAACAACACTTTCTCCAGTGACTCCTTTAATCTCCTGGATGAAATGGATGTCAACATACTCATAGATGAACCTACATCTCAAATCAAGGCCAGCTCCCTGATGACTTTTTTGAAAAACCTAAAGACACCACTCAATAGATACTCACCATGAGCACATACTTCAACATGAACAGGCAGTTCTGTAATGACACTGCCTGCACACTGACCCTCCTCAACAAGATAAGCAAGGGAAGAGGGCATACCTTTTTTTTTAAATGGTACCTCCATATTCCCAACACAATGGTGCTTGAGGAAGATAAGATGTTTGCCAAATTGGTCAAGGCCTTTGGCACAGATTTTCAGCTGTACAATGTTACAGACAGAGCATAGATAAAGCTAGGCAACCTCCATCAAGACTTCTGCAATCCTGAGGGATTTGCAAAATATGCCACCAACTTTGAGATACTCGCTGGCAAAGCAGGGATCAAGGATCAACTAGCTCTAATTGAGTGGTTCATCAAGGAGCTCCACCTCAAGATCTCCAAGATGGTGCTCAGTTGCAAGCATGTCTCTGTTGACCTTCAAAAGTGGATCATGAAGACTGCCCAGTTTGCTGAATGGTGCTGCCACATCCAAGACCTCAAGAAAGGCAAGATCTTTATTTCCTCTATTCAGTCTTCAACACCCTGTCTTTGGCAAGACTCCAATGCCATGAACATAAACTCCATCTAACTCTCTCCCATCCAGTGAACTAACCATATGTGAAAGAACCTGTGTTTCATTTGTCACAAGGAGGGATGTTATTCCTCCAATCACTCACATGGCAACTCCCAAAAATCCAGACAACCTTCTTCCACTCCCCATACCCCACATGTTTGCGCTGCCACCACCATCCTGACCCCAAAAGATCCCATCACCACTTATGAGCTAGACTTAAAGAAAGGAAGATCTCACAGGCAGATGTCGTGAATGTCCAGAAGATTTGCTTTGAGAAAGAAGAAAATGAGGAAGTCTCAGCCAATGAAGGCAAGACAGTTGCTAGGACAAGCATAGAATCCACTCAGGGTTTTTAGTTCAGAGGGAAGTCTTGAAGTCTCCTCCTCCATTAGCCATTGCTCTTGTATTTATATTAGACAAACAGGCTGCTTCAATACAATTCCCCTCACAGTTTTAATCCATGAGGAAGTGAAAATCATTAACACCACTACCCTAATTGATAGCAATGCTACAAATTTCCCACCACTTGCTTTTCAAAACCTCTCAAGGCCAGGAACATGGATGGTACTTCCAACAAAGAAGAGATCATATACCATCAGGTAATGATTACCCTTCACATTGGTGAAGTCAAAGAATGATGAAGCCTGCTTATCATCAATTGCAGCTCTGAAAATGTCATATAGTTTGCAATGGCTATGGAAAATGAATCCCAATATCAACTGGACCACTGGAAGTGTAGCAATCCCAAACCAACCCCAACAATCCTGAACTGACCCCAGCAACCCAAACATAACTTCCCATGGGCAGTCACCCAATGATATCTTGTTCAATACTTCAGACTCAACCCTGATCTGAGGATTGCCCATTTATGGAAGAAGCACATAGAGTGCATGGCTTTCCAGACATACTCAGTGTGAAAGACTACCATCCAAGGAGAAAAAGGTACTATCTCCTCAGTACCAGGAGTATTTAGAGAACTTTGGAAAAAAGACCATTGATGAGCTCTCTCCCTCTTGCTCTTTCAACCACACCATCAAGCTCAAAAATGGCTTCTCCTAAGGTTGACAAGGCATATCCCCTTAACCCTAAGGAACACGAGGCATGTAAAGCCTTCATTAATGAATATTTGAAGTTGGAAAAGATCACTCAATCAAAATCCCTGCAAGCTGCCCCTTTCTTCTTTGTTCTGAAAAGTGATGGCTCCCTTCACTCCTGCCAAGATTACCAATATATCAACAAGCATCCCATCAAAAACACCTACCCCCTCCCTTGTATTTCTGACCTCATAGATCAACTGAAGGGATCATGTCTCTTCATAAAGATAGATATCCAGTGGGGATTAACAACATCCTCATCTGACCTGAAGACCACTGGAATGCTGCCTTCATCACTCCCTTCAGCCTTTGTAACTCCCCCCACTACTTTGCAGGTGCTAATGGACCACCTTTTCAGTAACCTAATGGCAGAAGGATGGCTTATCATTTATATGGATGATATCCTCATTCACTCTGTCAATCCTAAGGAACACAAAGTACATACTTGCTGTGTCCTGGATTCCCTCCATAAACACCAGCTTTTCCTCAAAGTGGATAAATGTTCATTCAATGTTGACAAGATCAAGTATCTCAGGATGGTAGTCTATGAAGGACAGGTCAAGATGGACCCCATCAAACTTTCAGCTATTGACAACTGGTTGTCCCCCACTTCTGTCAAAGCTGTTTAATCCTTTATTGGTTTTTGTGATTTCTACTGCAAGTTCATACCAAACTTCTCTGCAATTGCCTAACCTTTGTTAGACCTTATCATGAAGGATACCCATTGGATGTGGGGCCTGGTACAGGAGAAAGCTTCCCCCCACATTCACCCATCACCCAGTCCTCCACCTTCCTGACACTGCCTATTTTTTCTTTTTGATGACTGACACCTCCCTCACCACACCTGAAGCTGTCCTCATGCAAAAAGACAGCAATGGAGATCTGCATCCATGTGCTTACTTCTCCCAAACCTTGGATGCTGCTGAGTGCAAGTACAACATCTATGACCACAAATTGCTAGTGGTCATTTGCATCCTGGAAGAATGGCACCATTACCTCCTTGGCACATCCCACATTGTCACAGTTCTTACCAACCACAAGAATCTGACTTACTTTATATAGCCTTGTTAACTGTCCCACTGACAGGTGTACTGGTTGATATTTCTGCAGGACTTTGACCTCCACTTCCACCATGGATATACAGAACCAAAATGTGATAAATGCCAGGCCAGTAGAGCCAGTGGGCAGGTTATACAGAACTCCAGACAATGAGTTGAATACCACACATGCAATATAGACACTGCACATCAGGAGATCACATAGAGCAACTGAGAGGCAGCAGGTGACAATGTTGAGGGTAGAGAGACCAACAAGAGGACTTGAATGGCCAACAACAATAAGGAACATCAAGCACATGAGCACATTGACAAAGAAACCAGTTGAGTGAAGACATCCATGGACAAGACTGCTGCAACAAGCACAGTGAATGCACCCACAGATGCAAACACACTGAATATGCCCAGCACATCACTCATGGGGGAGCAAGAAAGTCAGGACACAACCGACAATGCTGGAGCATACAAGGCCAAGGTCACTTGGAACCAAGACAACAACAAGCCAGCAGAGAGTGCGAGCACACAAAATACATTGTGCAACTATAACTGACAAGCCAAGTTTAGGGAGTCGACCAAGATTGAAGACAAGCTAAGACCATCAGAAGATCCTGGGAATGCGACAGGCAATGATGAGCATCATCCAGATGCATCCACAGAACTGCCTGACAAGCCTAAGGGCAGACAAGAGCTGTATTCATTATGCCATCTTGTTTCTTATCTCTGTGTCTTCCAGATTCCATCAAACTCTAATATCTTGCTGTGGTTAGTTATAGCTAACCATTCTCTGCTAACAGCTCTACTACAGAATCCCTTGGGACAAGTTTACTCAACCCCTACATATCTATCCCCATCAGGTATTACACTGAAGGCATGGGACATTTGAAATTTCACAGGTTATCTCCCTTGTGTGTCCTCCTTTCACATGCCCCTTGCTCACCCTCACCCAGCCCTCTTGTCACCCTTGCTCACCCTTCCCTCGTCCTCATGTTGACCTGCACAAAACTAGTTCAATGCATGGTTGAGCCTTAGTATAACCCACCTTCCTCTAAATTCTCAGAATATTCTATCCACAGACTGGAGAGAAATCAAATATTTCGCCCAAATCATAGCTCTGTTACTATCTAATAGTATATAAGTAATTAAAATTGTGAATACTATATATATAGATAAGTGCCAGTGAGACTAAATAACCTTGTAACCATGCCCTGATATGACTCATTTTAACACAGCCATGGTTGCTAAGAGGCAATATGATTATAAAGCATATGACTGGGCTTGGTAATCATTGCCTTGGCATTTATAAGCAACTTCTTGGCATTGTCAGTAATATCTTGGCATTTGTAAGCAATCAAGACTCACAATTGGCTAGCACAGCCCCTGTAAATAGCTATAAAAGGAGAGTATGTAGTTGAGGCCCCCGAAATCAACTTTTTACATTACCTCATTGTGTAACAATTAGATCATTGGACCTTCTCTTTCTTATAAGAGAATTCTCTTATCTATTTGGAGTCCCTCCACAGGCAACCCATAGAGGACCTACCTAGTGCAGGTTAATTCCCATATTTTATTTGGACTTCTAGCTACATTGTTAAAAGTAAAGACTTGTATCCAATAGTGAACAAGTGGAATATGTTACCTTTTGGGAGAAAATCCTACATAGGGCAACAAAAGGGAATAGATCCCCAACAACTAATCCTACCAATACCCTATCATCACTCTATTTCTTATAACTATCCATCTAAGTGGATAAGGGATGGTTCAATTAATGAACCCCACTGCAAACTCCTTAGTTGTGCAATAAAATTGAGTTACTATAACCTATCTGAGTGAACTAAGTGAAATCTTGACTATACATTGCAATTAACCTTGGAATACTCAACATCCCAACATTCCACCATATCACCAGATTACTGCTCCATAAAGGCATTAACCTCCTTTTGGTTAAATAGCCCCTATTCACACATTCATACTATTTTAAGCCTAGCAACTGTTAGTGTTGACTAGCACACATACCTCCAAGTGCTATATCACTAGGAATTCACTTTTTAACCAGACAACTATTGAAGTATTTCAACTACTAATCTATAAATGTCAGTTGAGGAATGGCGAAAAAACCATGTTATTAGTTACACTAAATCTCTCACTAATTTAATCCAAGTTAATCTAGCAATTGTCTTGTTTAGGAGATTTATAATCCCTAGCTTATAGTGTTCTATTATAGAAGGCAAAGCACCAGTCTTGAAAAACCATTTGTTAGTTTCAGTTGCTTTCATCTAACCAAAAAGACAATGTGTCATCTTTTCATATGCCCTCCCTTGCTCGCCCTCACCCAGCTCTCCCCTCACCCTTGCCTAGCTCTCCCCTCACCCTTATACACCCACTCTTGCTCATATTCTCCTGGCTCTCACTTGTATATCCTCACTTGCTTGCCCTCCCCTCACCCTTGCTTGCCCTCCCCTCACCCTTGCTTGCCCTCCCCTCACCCTTGCCTGCCCTCCCCTCACCCTTGCTTGCCCTCCCCTCACCCTTGCTTGCCCATAGGGCTGTTATACATGATATAATCAAACTCATTCACTTCC
>JBBPND010000388.1:0-12614 GCA_038090655.1 Gastroboletus turbinatus
AGCAGGGTTTCCAGAGACCCGCTGGCTTCCAACGCTCGACCCCACCATCTCCCTGATTACTATGACATCCGCCTTTTCTGCCGCCTTTCCTGTTGTTGTATATTTAGCCACACTTTAACCTTTATTTCAAGTTATCACACACCGGAAAACGTCGTGTAGGGCTAGATTCAGTAATTATTATGCATGTCATCTTTCCTTAACCATTATGTCCTTTAGAAGACATGCGCATTATTGACAGCATCAGCATCGCGATCTTCCGGAAAGAGTTTGAGTCCCAAATGTACGGTTTCAATTTCCATACCTCTTCGGTGTTTGGGCGGCGCTACGTCGAATGCTGGGCAAAAGTTAGACGAGGACCACCTCGAACGTGCTAGAGCCACATGCACCAGCCATTGATGCATTGATGGGCCACAACGCTGTGCACGTTCGCGCGCCTGGCGCCGCCGCCTCAAAGTTCTCAGATCTACAACGGTGGCATTCCCACCAGAAGTGAAACATGGTTATACTTGGTCTGTTCGTTCCGTACTGGTCGCTCAATTCATTTTTGTCTCTCTCTGATCTCTCAACTCGAACGACTTGGCCCCATGCCCAAACTTTTTCCTTTTCCCAGTCCCGTGTACTCAAGTTAACCGCGCTAAAAGCCTCGACGTCCACCGTGAGTTCAACCGTTTGAAAGCGTGGCAGCGCCCCACTCATCGCTCGCACAGGATGATGATGATTGTGACAATGCTGAGTGCATGACGATCTGGATCATAAACGTGGTGTCCAGGATTAAGTGTAACTGCGGCTGCTTCATGCGTGGTTTCGACAAGGTAGGCCACTTCGAGTCTACCTCCCATGATCGTGAAATTGGTCAAAGTTAAACATTAAACATTTAGTGTAGACTTTTTTTTCCCCCCTCATCAATCCCCCCTCCACGGGCCGCCCGAGCCGCCACGAGCCGCCACGGTAACTCCAAAAGACCAAATAAATCTCGCCATTTGTTTTACCGCTGAATGTGGGCTGTAATGATATTTCCACGGGCGTCTGTCTGCTGCGCAATTTCCAGGAGTGCTTACTGCGGTGATTGTCGAGGAGTCTCGACGGGTTCGACAAGCTATGTATGCCACCGCGAATAGTTCGGTTTACCCTCCCCTCCCATGATCGTGGTTATCTTTGGAACCGGTGCCGAGGCTTGAGCTCCGAAGGCTTGCTTGGTATAGACTTCATCAATCGCTCCGCAGCTTTCAGAACAGTGCCCTAAATAACGTCTAGATGTCGAAATCGCCTTTGACGTCTGTGATGAACTACATCGCTAAAGTGTTCGTGCTGTTCACACCGCTCTCCATGTGCGCAGCCAAGTCATGAACGTTTGAACACTCGTCCCCATGGACGTGCGCAACTGTCATCTCTCGAAATGCTCGTCGCACGGTGTGGAACAGAATCCCTCGCGAATTCATAACACACATCTGTTGGGATGGTGTAAATTAAAATATCAAATACAGACAATTTCCCTGACGCGCTCATTTGTCTACTTAGGAGACCCCTTGCCACGCCTCAACAATTCGATCCAGCGATGCTCCAGACCAACCGGACCCAAACGCATTAATCATTTTCGTGCCAGTACCCCGCAGCACCTCTTTAATCCCCACGTCGAGCAACCGCAAGTCCGCGGTTCCTTCAGGCGGCGGGCGGCTCGTGCTATGCATGTGTGCTTCTCGCGCAAGTTGGCGCAATATGACGAGAAGAGAAGCGGATGGGACACCGTTCCTCGTGAGGTACCACGCAAGCCAGCGGGAAACGTGTCCTGACGACGAGGGCTCGTGAGCCGATTCGGGCCCGGGTTCTGTCAGGTCGAAGACGGGTTCGCCGCGGGCGTAGTGACCTAGGGCCTTGGTGAATTGGGGATAATTCTGCACTTTCCCAAGGCGTTCATCGAGGGCCTGTAGAGCCCCCGATACAGTATTCTCGCGAATGAGGGGTGGTCGAGGGTTGTTTTCTGCTCGACCACTGAACCGACGGTCAAATACTTTGCTATAAAAGTCGACCGCGAATCGGAGGTCTTGCAGACGAAGGTGGAAATGGGACGTGGGCTGCGGTTGCGTGCGATATTGGTACAGTGTCAGATGCGACTGGAGTGTTTCCATCTTGTCTTGTAGAATGCTGTCTAGTAGTGCTGCGTGGCAATATGCATGGAACGTCCTCTCCTCGGGTGTCTCGCCATCGTCGCGCGAAAAGTAATCTGCAAATGCGAGGAAAAGGGTGTCGTTTGAAAATGAAGAGATGAAATGGGTGAGGTCGCTAGCAGGGTGGGGTTTCGCGTCCGTCAATTGCGGGAAATCCAGCGTGGCGGCATCACCAACGGAAGAACCAGAGCGAACGAATAAACTCCTACTCCCTCTAGGATCCTCGGTGTAGCTGAGGAACGCCGTTCGGCGTTTGACGTATAGAGTTTGATTCTTCAAAAAGCTCGTCTTGTGTTCGGGAACGTTCTCAAAGTCCACAAAGAAAGGCCAGTAGCGCGGCGTATCAATCCTGATGGACACGAGCTTCCCAAAGTCCGGTATAAGAGTGGGAGAGATGAGCTGCGTGACGCCCTTTTCGTTTCCTTCTTTTGTCGTGATCTTGACGGGGAGATAGACTGCTTCACGCGTCGTGACGTCTCGCGCGATGAGGCAGCGGGGCTCTACTGCAAGGACCCATAGGTGTCGCAACGCCTGAAGGTAACTCTTGTTATCCGATGAGACATGGTGGAAGCGGGGGAAGAAAGCAGTGACCATGCATGCAATAGCCGCATCAGAAGTACCCAACGTGAAACGGCCGGCCCCAAGGAACAGTAAACCAAGTGATAGATGTGTCGCCACATGCACACCGTATCTGAAAGCCTGGTGGTACATCCCGAACGCATACCTGAGTCGCCTCAGGCACGAGATCTCCCCGGTTCCTGCCATAACCATGCACAACGCAATCGAAATGAGGTTGAGACCCTCTCGCACAGCCGAGCGCTTAATTTTATGATCAAAAGCGGGACCTAGAGATCCATTACACCATGTCGTGATGAGTTGAATCAAGAGACTCACCGCTCGTCGCAACAAATCGACTGAATATGTCAAAATAGTTCGACAACATAATGTACGCTTCATGGCGAGCAGTACCAGCGTATTTCAATCCAACGGCGAAGCAATAGCCAGCGATGATGTTGAAGTAAGCCAACTCGATGGCATCGTCAGCTCGGTGCTTGTTTGCGATGTGATCCTGCATGGTTGTCATGATGGGCTCGGGAATTTGAGCCATCAACCAATCGGCGGTCGATCCAATGGAATTCCACATGATGAGTGACTTCGCAATCGCACGCAACACCAAGAAGCTCGGTTGAATGTGATTCAGTTCGATGACCGTGCTCGGAAGTTCAAGAATATCAGCGACGTTTTTTTGCTCTGTCTTCAGGTACATTAGACCCAATGCGATGGTCGCAGCTGGAGACGTGATATTGACATCGAATGTGGGACGGCTTCGTCCTGCGATGGTGGTTTTCGTTTCGCCGTGAATAAGCACGCGCAGCCGGTGGAGACAAGCGACGTCAGCCGGGATAGGCGACCCTTTTCCGAGCATGATCATCCCAAAGGCAAGAGCGGCAGAGTAAGTGTATGCTTCTCTGTGCTCGTTGCTGAGATCAGGCTGTACGAGGTCCTTGCGACTGATTTGGTTGAGACAAACTTCGGCCATGCGGCGGTCCTTCGTACCCAGGTAGAGAAGTCCGACCCCGGCGAGTCCAGCAGCTTGGGTCATGAGGGAGACATTGAGATCCACTGTCGGTGTCGGGAGTAATGCTGGCGTATGAACGGCTAGTAACTTTGTGACGTGCATGTTTCCTGATCCGACGTTTGCCGCAGACAGGCCGAGAAGGACACCGATGGATGTCAAATCGTGTTTCGGTGTGAGATATCCGAAAGTATGCCAGGTCAGCATTTCCTTGAGATGGCCCGTCAGCCCGAGTCCGTACAGGAATCCTGCGTGCTCTGGAGTCAATTCTGAAGGTTTGTTGAAAGCGATCCAGGAACTCTCCACGCCTCGCGCCCAAGGTGCAATGCGCAAGCCCGCAGCGACTCCATTGTGGAATTCTCCCCAGTTCGTGAACTCGAGAGGTATCTTACCAGGTTCAGGCCCGGTGATGACGTTGGAAGGCTGGATCCTGATCTGGTATTCCAGCTTTGGAATTACGTATGCTTCGCGGGTGACCGTTAATACTGAGCCAAAGGTGAACATTGCTCTCCCGTAGGGCAATGCTAATGTCCTTTCTGTGATCCGCACAACCTGGTGTTGCTGCTCTTTCGCCTGGTCGTGTTCGCTGCAAGGACGTTTGGTCATTCTGTTCAGCAGATAGTTGCCGCGAACTCACTTCAAGTCTGGTCGCTCGATGAGCCGGACGGACGGAATTGTCGACGAGCATAGCATACGTGCTACTTCTTCTAATCGACGATCCTGGCCGAAGCGTATACTCGCAAAAGATTTCAGACCCAGTTCCACGCCAGAGAGTGCATCAACCTCGCCCGCGCTTGCGACTTTCGCTTGTTCGACCAACGTACTTATGGTGGTCCGATGATGAGAAGTCTGATGGCAGGTTAATCCATGACAGCGACCACACACGTAAATCATACCATGTACGTCTCGGCAGACTGGTAAATCCCTTGTTGCGAGATTACCGGTTGAACCATTGCGACACTGAAAGCTAGGTCGCGTCGACCAACAAGCTCGTAATGCTCTGGTTGCCAGTGCGAAGGAGGCGAAAGTTGGCAGGTTCGGATGGCTTCACGCAGAGGTGCAGCAATGCCCAGAGGTAGGCTGTCCAAGAACAAATGCCCCTTCTTTGCTGTGCCCCACATACGCACAAGCGTCTCGACCGTCATCTCAGCTCGTTTCTGCGCAGATGTAATTGAGCTGTCGGAAAGACAGAGGTATGCAGTAGTGAGACATTGGAGAGAACTTAATGGTTCGACTTTGCCGAAAGCGAATGAGGGTTGGATATCGAACATGGCGGCTAGACGTGTGGTCTCGTATACCGGAAATTTCCAATCAGGGTTGCTAATTCTGCCATACAGTATTGCGGCCATATCCGGAGGCCAAACCGGTATTCGATCGTCATGCATCTCAACTCCTGGGACAATGTTAGCCTTGTCTGGCTACGAACAGACATGCTACGTACGCGTGGTAGAAGGTGAAGGCCAAGTAGGCATGATGTTGGGACAAAGGCGCTTCCAATAATCTGCCCACTCCGGCCTTATTATGTGGGCGATTTGGCAAACCAAAGGCACGAGCAACATGAGGGAATCATGTCGATGAACCACAAGTCGGAGATCCTCCGCAAGCATATGTAGCGCATATAGCACGGGTGCCAGTAAGGGATTGGCTTTGACCGCTACCAGACTGAATTCTTGACCTCTCAGATGAGGGGGAAGAGACAGGTGCTGTAATGCGGGATCATCCTGAAAATTCCGGACGTTGGTACTTTGAGCAAAGAACTGTTCCCAATTTGTCGAACGCGACGCGTAGCCGCTGGCTGGATAAGACAACTCGAGATCCAGAACCTTGGTAAGTGCACAAGTCAAGGCGTGGCATTCCAAATTTGAGGAGGTGCCGAAATTCCGGAGAGACCATGCTCGGAGAAACTCTAGGTGCATATTAAATGCGTCCTTTGTAGGGATGATGAGGGATAGAACTTGCAGCGCTTGGTTGACGAGACGATCGCGAGGGAGCATGTCGAATTTGCCACGATACGCTTGTCCCCCGGAACAGAGCAACGCGACCGATGATACACATGCCGACTTTATTGATGTTATATCCGTTATCGGAACAAGTGCATTCTTCTCTGCACTACCCGCATTCCCGGCCTGGGCGATCGCCAACACGATAGGCAGTTCTTGCAGCCCATGAGTGAATATGGCCAACGACCCATCTGATTTGACGGCTAATAAATCCCATATCTCTTTGCGAGTAGCACCAACGGGGACCACGGATACGGCGTCGATGGTTGTCAAGTAGCTGCAAGCCACAGTTTTGTTCGCCTCCTGTACAGTGAGCAGGAAAACCGTAGTCGGAACACCAGGCATGCAGATCGCCAACAATGTATGATCACGAACACCATCGAAGCGTTGGTCAAAAAGAGCCGCGGAAATTCGAGATGAAGATCCCTGCCTAACAAATACTGATATTCTCAGCGAGTCACCCGAGTATGCACAAAACTTACGGCATGCCGGGATATGTGTGGGTTATCAACCTCTGCGCCCAAAAAGAGGCCTTCATCCTGCCATGTTCCGCGGAAGTAGTGAGTCCCTCTACCTCCCCGTCACTTCCGAGAGCCATACGATCCAGATTGAAACTGAGGTCAAAGCGAGACGATGAGGTACGGTGACCAGGTTGATAAACGTAGCGCCAGATGGATAACTCTTGTCGTTCAGAGTTGAACGTTATGAGAATGTCATCGATTGCAAACGGTTTCCGAGACACCCAGATAATCTCTTCGACAGCAGGAATAACAGCGAGGGGCCGAGTGTGATTTTCTTCTTCGTCGGAAAGGCAAGCGGGACGACCGGGAAAACCACCCACTATACCGGCAGTTATGCCGACAGCAGCAGGCTCTGAGAAAGGATTTGTGATGGTGAACGTGGTAGGGAGTGGTGCATCACCAGTTGCACGAGAATCGTCAATCTCCAGAGGATCGAGGAGACGTTGTATCATAACACCATGGGGATGGAGGGGCCATGCTTTGCGAACGAGAAAGGGTAAGGAAAACGTGTAGTCGGTTCCATTGGTCAGGTAGACCTTGCCAATGCTGCGCAGGAATACGAACACCGCTGAAACTTCCTCTTGGACGTGTTTGTTCTTCTGCCGCTCCTCCTGGACGGTTTTGAAAGGACCAAATACGGATTCAGTCGACGGGTCTACCTGCTGCTCGCCTGCCTTGGAGGTGTAATGCGCACTGCCGTGCAGAGGACCTGTGGTGTTAGTACTGTAGGCGAACCTCCCTATGCACGCGCATCGTATAGTCTGATCTTCATCGGAAAAATCCCATTTCCTTTGGATGACACCCCCATGACTGAGAACCACACAGCGATCGTTCCATGCCAGCTCTTGCTCCGCCCACGAGTCACATCCGTCGTCGTACAGTGGTGCATAGACGGCGTTGATTGAATCGGACGTGGAACCCCTCAGAGCGCCTCTAATGGAACGAAGGAGAGCGGACTCTGCGACTTGCGATTCTGACGCGCGTGATGTTTTGCGAGATAGAAACCTGAAGCCGGCAGAGGGTGTATCGGGTTGGACTCGAACGACGATCGAGTCGGAATTCATGATGAAGACTAGAGGAGGGCAGTTAAATTATACGCCAGCCTGCCTTTTGCCATATTACCTACCAGCATGCAAAAAATGGCGAAAGGACGGTGACGTATAACACTCCCATAGCTTAGCTACACAACCGCTAAATGTCAAGTGGTATGTATTAAGCACAAGCTTGCAACAATCCTATTTAACAATACCTAGACATGATTCTCTTTCTGAAGTACGAGGGCTACACTAATATATATGTTCCAAAATAATATAAATGAACAAGATAAACATGCTGTAAAGATGCACTATACCCTGAGAGATCCTAGAGAGGAACGACATTGTGATCCCCGATAACTCCAAACAGTCCGTGAGTGAGCCAACAGAGACAAAGAATAACAATAATGATCTAATGCGAATCTTCCGCAGAGAAAGTCGATCAAATCCTGCGTCGGAGAGAGGGACTGCAAACCAAGACTCGACGTTGTGAAAGGCGAATGATGTTGATCCAATCATGAGCCAGGTCTTGATGTGCAAGCAACGATTAAGGAGATTGGCGACGTAAAATCTCCTGACTGTTCTTCCTGCTGCCAACAAGGTCCTCGTGATGGGGCAAGGCAATGCTAGCAATACTGGCCGTCTCCTCATCGTTGAGCCTCCAAATATTGCCAAGAGAAAAGTTGGAAGTAGAGTCATCGCGGGCCGCCACTCGGTCACGACCAGGACGATGAGAGGGAGTAATATCTTCGTATTCCTCGATGGACAAGTCGGCAGAAGATGTCGATGTAGGGGATAAAGTGGGTGACTGAACAATATCTTGCAAAAATGAGGGCAAGAGTGGGGCTGGAGCGCTGATAGGAAATGCATCTTCCAACTCTCGCATGCTTGGGAACAAGGGCAACGTGTGTCGATTAGGCCCCGAAGTCTCGTATATGAACTGGGGGTCAGGATAGTGCGCGGCGAGACGAGGGTCGATCTGAGAACGGCCGAGCCTTGACGAAAGCATGGTGACCTCCGGTGGATGTTCGTGCTGCATCTGCGTCACTGTGTTTCGGTGGGGAACATCGACAGAGGGGGGAGTGGTTCTTAATGGCAACTGGTTTTGAGCGAGAAGCGATGTCAATAGGTTAATCCGCTCGGTCTGCACTGCAGCCGAGATAGAATCACCATTGCCCTCGGCATCTGAGAAATCCATGAGAACAATGGAAAGGTAAGATAGGAAGAGAAGAAGCTCACATGGGTAGCAAGTCTGGCAAACCTTGCGCCGTCTCCAATTCAGATAATTGCACTTCTGGCAGATCCAATCGCCGGGTTGATGCTCAATCGGTCCTCGATTTCCTGTATTCAAGATGGGGGGTTGCTACGATGCAAATCAGCTGTTGGACAATCCCGAGACCTCCTAATTGACTTACCGGAAGCCCACCGAGGTTGCTAGGACGGATCTGACCTTGCTCGGGGAACGGCTCGTTATCGGGCCAATACATGATGCATGGCAGAGATGGGTCGCTGGATATATTCTGCACCTTGCCTCCCACCGAGAAGGAGCGCCCAGAAGGAGTTAGGAGGGGATGAGATGGTGACGCAGGTTTCGCACCAGTGACAGGCTGAGCTGCCAGAGGATGCCGTGGACTAAGCGGAATGGTGGGATAATGGGAGGAGTTTGGTATCGAAGGGCTCGTATAGAATGGGGTAGTACCCGTGGTGCTAGCAAAACGCGGAGAAGTGGGAAGACGAGCAGACGGCATGCCCAGAGCTTGACGGTTCATCGATGAAGCTTGACTTTCTGAACGCGGACAACCACAACCTCTGCAAGCCAGGTTGCGCCTGTGCAAAATCATACAAGGGAACGAATCGGTCAGAACCATAGCTTTTATGCAAGGATGGAAAAAAGAGCACGCTCGGAGGAAGCAAAAGAGACAGGTTTATCCGCAAAAATAGGAGGGTGGAGTGATTTGTATATCGGGGTAACAAGTACTGTGACTAGTACGAAACAAGTTCGTTGTGACCTAGTCACGCTACCATGCATGTGACAACCATGCATCCGACCGCTGCTGCGGAAAAACAAAGGAGATAGAAACACTCACCCAAAATTATGAGCGGCACAGGTAACAGAATTGCATCTAAGAAAAAAAGTAGTCAGCAACATGTTGGAAAAAAGGGCATTACAAATATGGGAGGGTCGATCGCCCCTATGATACATTCAACCGGCCCGACATGATAAAATCAAATTGCGAGGAAGATACTGACATCCAGTCACCAGCTCTGAATGTTGTTCTCGGATTAGGAGGATTGCTCGAAATCACGAATTTGTCGGTTTGAACTGCGGGTGAAGTTTGGGACTCAGCGCTGGGATGTCGGGCATAAATGTGGTTGTGAAGATCCGGCGTGGATATCGACATGCGAAGCCTATGGGACTTCCTCTCAGGTTGGATCACAGGAAGAGACGGGAACTATATTGGTTCAAGTGGCACTCAATTATCGCAGATGAGCACCGCAAGAAAATGACGAGCCTACCCTGGATAACACGTCAACACGACAAAGTTTCTCGAACGGTTCCAGGTCGGCCTCGAGTGCAGGAAATACGGCGAAGGATGGGAGGGAAAGCGAGAGAAACCTGCACGCCTGTCAAAGGCAAGCCATAGTCAGTACGACAAACTCCGATCGTGAAAGACGATCGCCGAGGAGAGACAGATCTGAGGCTGGGCATATTTCCTGTGGCAATACGAAAACGTGTGCCTGATTTCAAAGATCTGACCCGTATCGTTACCCCTTTCGTCCCAAGTGTTTTCGAGCCACGCTGGCTGATCCAACACCCGCTACATGAACTCACGTCGCTATGCCCACATCACTGCGGCTCATGGGCGGCTGTCGACACGAATCGCCCACCAATAGTGGCGAAGAGATAAAACGGCGCATACTTACATCATGATGGGACTTGAGAACGACCCACACTTCATCGGGGGCAGATAGGTTCTTCAATGTCCACAAGGACACAGAGGACCCCACGCGTGGATGGTCAGGCTGATTCTTGGAGTCTATCAGTTCACGAATTTAACTGGCAAGAAAATGATGTACGGAATTATCAAGAAACTCGAAAATCGAGCCAAGGGACAAAAAGTTTGCACTCGGATGCTTGCGTATCTTGATATCTCATGATTAGCTTGGCTGTCCACAGCATCATCATATACCAGGAAACTTACTTTTACGGCGCGCGAACGCGTCAAAAGGAAAGCTGCGTACGTGGACTGATGCTCGTTGAGGATGCCAAGATCGTGGCTGTTGCTGCGGATCGAAGGGGACGGTGACATATCGAAGGTCGATCCGACGAGGCCATATGCTGATGCAGGAACAGCAAGGTTGGTGGGAAACAAACTGATACCTGTTGCGGAAGGCGTCGTGCGCTCACCGGCCCGGGACGCGGCAAGACTGCGCACTTGTTCGGCCAACTTGGACCAATGCGCCGGAAGCTGAGGAACGGTGTACATCGACGACTCGCGGCACGGGGACAACACTACGTCCTGACCACCGGCGCCGATAGTAGACTCGAAGTGCGAAGTGGTAATCATCGGGAGAGCGTCGCAAGTTTGGTGGGGCAGTTGAGCCTCCGACGCAGACAAGGTATTTGAGCGTGCGAGGTGGCCATCCGACGATGCTAAGGAAGGTGACATTTGTTGGTTGTCAAGCAATAGAGTTGCAGAAGAGCGAGCTCGGACGTGGAGATTTGCAATCCAATGATAGAACGAAGGCTGGTTCTTCAGCGGACGAAGAACACCTATCCGTGATTGGGAATACCGGTTTTTGGTAAATTAAGTGGACTGAGGGATGAGCGGACAGAGAGTGTTGGATGAGAGAAGGTGGTGGATGGGGATCTTGTTCCTGGTAGTAAGTATCGCTACTCGGGTCGACGGTATGGGGGGGGACCGAGACTGCACAGCTGGGCGTTTTTGAGTGTTGGGAGGGCGGAAACATGACGGTAATGCATTGGTCATTTCTCTCGTCACTCACAGGAAAATACAACGCAGGTGACATGTAAATTCACACTGTCAAAACGCGTTTTATGAGACGCTTCGCCAGAGATGGCAAGAACTCTGCCACGTGCTCTCTCCACCATCCTCCGTACGTAACTCGCCTACACACACAAACGGCTCGGTTCTTGATGGCAAGGCTGATCTTTCAACCCTCCCTGAGTCTAGCGCTCGATTCTCTGACCACACCCCCAGGGTCACTCTGCTCGGAACAACCAGAGGCCCGGACTAGATCGTACCACGTGACCGGCAAACCCATCGAGTCACTTCCCCATAAGTGCATTCCGCTTGCACAGGAGATGTGGACCAAATATCCCGAAAAGAAGTACGTTCTGTAAAAGACTGCATGGAAGACCTCTGTCTGATAAATACGCGATAGATTTTTTGAGCGTCCATCGAAGACATCGGGCCTCGGAGGATCTCCACCAGTAGCCGGTAACGATTCCCGAGGACACCGTAAGCGGCACAGTCATTAATGCGCCCCATTCCGATAGTCGGGATACAGCCTTGAAAGTAACTATATAACTGGATCCGCCCCACCCGCCAAAAACTTTCAGGGTTGTCTTTGATCTTCGGATCAAGTGGTCAGTGACGACGCTGTAGCAAATCGGAAGGTGGTGAATATTTGAATACTGGCCTTCTTTAGCCAACAATTCGAAACTAGGTCTGAATCTTGCACCCAGACGTTTCACGATCATCTCGACCCGATTGTCCTCGAGTTCGAGGATGAGCTTATCTTCCCACCAGTTAGTATATATGATCCTTCCCATATGACGTATGCATATTAGACATGACAAGTTTTGCCGCCTCCGTCCCTGCCAACGCCTTATGCACAGCCCCGATGCGGCCGCTGAAAGCCGAACAACAAAAGTCGTGTTTTTCCGAGACCGGACCATCGAAAGTGACATGTTTCCTCAGCCGATCGCCTCCGACTATTTTTTATGTAAAATGTAGCTAATGTCGCAGACCCAGCCGAACGATGTCAAATGTGAGTTCGTAGCATGATGCGAGTCCAGTGCTTACACCGCTGTGAGGTGCTGGTGTCAATCGTATCCAAAAAAATCGGTCGAGGGGACGAAGAGCGTGGCATTCGACGCCACGAACAGGGCTGATGAAGGGTCTCGTGAGTAGCTGCAGGTCCTTGTGTGATAACCATTAAATCGTCATTGCAGCCTTGGCGATCAACCGTGTACAAAAGTGTAGAGTGCATGACGCGACTAACTCACGAGTGTAAGTAAGGGGTGTCGTATACTCCCAGCTGCAAACCTGATGGATCCAACACCACAGGCA
>JBBPND010000389.1:0-12602 GCA_038090655.1 Gastroboletus turbinatus
CGTGTCAAAGGAGAGCGTGAACGGGGGACCGCTCGTGCTGGTGCGGAAAAAGAAGGCGTCGTTGGCCGTTTGGGCTGGGTAGGAACAGGGTGGTCACTCACGCAGGTATGCCGGTGGGAGTGAGAACGTCGTTTGAGGCATAGACGTGACGGACGACGAGGACGGTCAGCGTTGCGAGGTTGGTGAGTTTCATGGCCACTGATGCCAGTGGGATGGACGGGAGGAGTACGTGAGTTAAATACATAAACTCGGGTGCGCAGGCTGCTGCGGAGCCACCACTGGCAGGACAGCGAATAAATTAAGCAACGGGTAGATCATTTTTACTCCCTGTAAAACTGAGATGACATTATTAGCTGCTATGGGAGGACCCACAGTAGTCATCTGATATGACCACCTTGCCGGATTAGACCTGACAGGTACACGTACTGCACGTACAAGTCATGCTTGAGAACGACGTGCCTGCCAGTTGTAGACACCTGCTCAATCGCGAGATCACGCGCAAGGGCGAAAAAATGTATATCCCAGGTCGGACTAGCATCAAGACGCCTTGTCACCTCGTTTCAAGATTGCTGACAACCTCGATAACAACCTGCTCTTTTGATCTCCCTCGTCATCGCCTCCACTACTGCTTTCCAGCACATCCTCCTTGTTCCCCGGCGTCCCGAGGGCGGCTGAGTACCGCTTCTTGTACTCGCCAGGCGTTTCGATGCCAACTCCATTTCTCCACATCCCCCTTCTCGCCGCTCTAGATAACCGATATTGGTAAATGCTCGCCAAGGGGAAATCGAGCAGTCACCTTGCTTCTTCCTCGACCCGCAGGAACTTTTCGCGTCCCCAGGAACCATACTCTGCACCACTTTCTTCATAGGTGGTGGCTGTACCGGCCCGTAGCATCTCGAGGGCGAGCGAACTCCCCAAGTACTTGCAAAGGAACAACGGCAGGAATGGGCGGGGAATAAGAGGGATTCCGACCTGTACGGGGAGCCGCATAGAGAGAGTGAACAAACAGGCATTCTTGGAGCAAGTAAACAACTCACGACACGACCATACTGATCTTTGCGGATGAATTGGCAGTAGAGGGTTTTTCCGTGGACGCGTTTCCTCAGCCATGCCAAGCTCTCTCCCGCGTGGGGTTGCCCAGGACGACCGTAATGAGCACCCTATGAAAAAGATGTCATGAGCAACGCCTCTAATGCGGTGTGTTGCATGATGCGTACCTCGGGCGCGTCCACCCCAGCGATCCGAACGTGTATCGTCTGGTCTTTCAAGTCTACCACACGAAACACCGCATCGTTCATATCACCCATTCATAACGATATCCTTCTCGAGGGATAGGATACAAGCAATAGAATACCCCACCTTTCCGTCTCGTCGGCACGCGCCTGATCTTGAGCGGCCATCGCCAACCGAACCCTGGCGTGTGATACAGCCGAAAGTCGTCGGCATCCCCAACGCTGTGCCAATGATGGTATTTCCATAACGACTCAGCTCAGGATAGCGTTGGACAGTCCGTGGTGATGGACTTTTTTTGCGATTTTTATATGGCGGATGTGGGGAGGGTCTTACCTGGTGACTATGCCGCGTACCCATCGTCGACGTGCGAATTCGTTGGGGGTGACCCACGCGGCGGTTCGAAGTCTCATTCCCCAGCGACGCCATGCGAGAAGGGCTCCAGCGCCTGATGCAGTCCCGAGCACGAACGCGAGGACGCGGTCCGTTGTTGGCGTTTCATGGGAGCGTGTCTGTAGGCGGGTCCATAGCGAGCCAGAAGTGGGAGAGACGGGACTAGCGTCAAGGGCGGTCGGGGTATTGTGCTTGGGTGGTGGTTTGTCTTTGCTGGGGAACCACGACGAAAAGTACGAGGGCATTACCGACGGATTGCAGTCAAAGTGCAAGGTGGACGTTTTTAGCACGTCAGTTGCATGAAAAAGGCAAGTCTCACCTCCAACTCAGTGTACCGTCTCCGTCGATTATCACCCAGAAACCATAGACACGGCTCACGCAGGAAGGAGACACCAAATTCAATAAATACATGATTCAATGACGTGGATTACATGGAGAACAATGGTAGAGAGTAGTTCCAAGACCGAGAGGGGGCAACACCCCTTTGCCACGACATGAGCTAATCAGACTTTTTGTTCGACGTCTGGCCGGTCGCCTCGTTGTACCTTGTGGCGAGACGATCATATTCTTCCGCATTTTGCGCGGCTTGTTTCTTCACGATCTCTGTGACGATATCCACTGGATGAGTGAATCGTGTGAGTGGGAGAGGGGATACACGAACCGAGGTCACGGTTCTTGGCCTCGCTGTCTGCCAATTTCTTCTTGAGATCCTCGATTTGCTTCGCTTGGTCACCGGACGCGACGTTGTTCTTGGAGGTGGTCGCGGTCTAGTGGTCCGTATTCTCAAACAGGCACACAAAGGAATGGACGGGAACACTTGCCGCCTTTTTCAACTTGGCGTAGTCTTCCTGCGTTTGGATGAGGTCGAGCACGATGGAGAAGGTGCGTGTCAAGACGAGGGAGAGGAACAAACAAAACCCGGTGAGATACATGTTGCGCTGTGCACTTTGATGGACAAGCTCGTGAGGAAGCGGGTCAGCTAGCAGGCGATGACGTACTAGAACTTGCGCGCGGCGATTGTGGATTCGGTGCGAGCGTCGTGGACGGTGTGGTCTGCGCGGGCCGATTCAAATTCTGCGGTGACGCGGAACATGCGCTGGAGGGCATCCGCGAAGAGAATGCCCACGAAGCTGAGTGAAAGGGAGGATGAGCGAGCGACGGGTACAAGAGAACGAGGGGTACATGAATGATATCTTGAGACCATAAGAGACTTTTGCGACGACGGGGCTCTCTGAGAGGAAGCGAAAGAGTCGTTTGCGGATTGCGTAGGGAAGCGGGAAGACGATGATGCAGAAAGTGGCCATCTGAAGAGGTGAGCGTTGATTTGACGGGTTGTGAGATTGTACGCACCTCTGCTGCGAGGAGCAGAAACGTGAGCGAGTAGCTGCAAAAAATCAGACGTTTTGACTCCAATGTCGAGACGGGGCACTCACTAGATCGTCATCGTGGTACAGTGTCAACGTTGAAACCAAACGTGACGTCACACTCGCTTTCCTTATATAATCGACGCGTCACTCCGCTCGTCGTCGTCGTCGTCGTCGTCGTCGTCCACAGCAGCCATGGCCCCGTTCCAAGTGCACATCAAACATGCCGGAAAGACATTCGACGTACAGCTCGACCCTGATCTGCCCCCCGCAGCGTTCAAGGACGCCGTCTACCAGCTCACAGGCGTGCCCCCCGATAGAATGAAAGTCATGATCAAAGGCGGCATGCTCAAGGTCTCTCTCTCTCTCCCTCTCAAAGCGATCTGACGCGACCCTTGTCTCATACAGGATGATACAGACTGGAAAAAAGTCGCACCGAAAGTGGTGGGTGCTCGCACTACGCGTATACTCTCACGCGCACTGTGTTGCTCACCGGCTATTGATCAAGGGCCAAACATTCACCGTAATCGGTGCCGCGGGTGAGCTGCCAAAGCCCCCGGAGAAACCCATCGTGTTCCTCGAGGGTGAGATCGAGCGACGCTCCCCATATACGTTCATCTAATCACCCCATGTATGCGCCAGATATGGATGATTCAGAGATGGCAGAAGTGGTAATCCACACCCTTCCCCACATACGATCCCCTGATCCGTTTGTAGCTCGCACTGCCCGTAGGGCTCAAAAAGTATGCATGGTTCATCTCGATTTCCTTGCCAATAATAACGCCATGTTAGTCTTGGCAACACATGTTACATGAATTCCACCGTGCAAGCCATGCGAGCAATACCAGAACTTCGGATTGCCTTGAGCACGCAAGTTTCACACCATCACTCTCTTGTCCTCCATCTGACGTCTGCTTTCCAGATCATCTCCCTTGGATGTCTTCCCAAGGGCTCTGCGCGATTTATATACGAACATGTCCCGCACCACCGAAAGCGTCATTCCTAACACATTCTTGACCGTCCTCAGGCGCGTTGTCCCCCAATTCAACGAGTTTGACAGATCAAAGTCTGGTCCCGGGGTGGGGATGGGCTTTGCCCAACAAGGTAACGTCTCTGCGGAGCTGATCGCTCATACGCGGTATTGATTTCCCGTCTTAGACGCGGAAGAATGCTGGACTCAGATGACCAATGCTCTCAAGGACGTTCCAGGAATTGATCCATCCGGTGCTTCCGTCGAAGGTAAAAAATTTGTCGATCAGTTCTTGGTGGGCGAGATGCGTCGAGAGTAGGTCGCCTCTCACCCGACCTTGCGCATACACTGACCTCGGTCGCAAATTTCAGGCTCAAATGTGATGAATCCCCCGAAGAACCATCCACCGTCACAATGGAACGCGTGCTCAAAATCGAGTGTAACATCGTCAGCTCGACTAATTACATGCATACAGGTATCATGGACGTGAGTTTCTCTCCCGGTAGTGACGGTCGTTTGACTACGTCGAGCCTGATCCACGACCGCAGTCCTTAAATTCCAAGCTTACGAAGAACTCTTCCTCTTTGGGTCGTGACGCTACTTACAGCCAGACATCTCGTTTTTCCCGGCTTCCAAGTTACCTCACACTACACATGGTTCGTTTCGAATGGCGTCGCGACATCGGGAAGAAAGCGAAAATCATGGTCAGCCGCACGTCCTATCAGACCGCCAATTTTATCGCTCATCCGTCCACAGCGTAAAGTCAAATTTACGACTGAATTCGATGCGTTGGATATCGTCACCCCGGAGCTAAAGGACAAGTTGACTCCTGTTTCTCAGCGCCTCAAAGAAATCGAAAAGGAACGGTCCGAGAGGAGGAAAGTTCGAAAGCGGACCAAGAACGCGCCGCAAGCGAGTGCGCCTAATCCCCCGCCGGCCGCAGAATCTAGCATGAATGTCGACGAGCCATCAGCTCCCTCGACGGCTGCCGAGTTGGAAGACGAGAGCGTGTATCGTGCCAGGGAGCTGAGCGAGCTTGAGGCACTCGTTGACCCGGAGTCGAAGGCTGATTTCGGATGTAATGTGACGGGATTGTACGAGCTCGTCGGTGAGTCCCGTTTTGCATCCAGCGCAAGATGGATTGATGCTGACGGAGGTTGGTCGATGGTCAGCCATCGTGACGCACAAGGGCGCGCAAGCTGATTCCGGTCATTACATGGGGTTCGTGAAGAAGAGCGTGTTCCACGGCTCCCAGTCATCTGTCGCGACCGCATCTGGGCAAGCGTCGACGTCCGAGAAGCAGTTTGACGAGGACGACGAAGATTGGTACAAGTTCGATGACGACAAGGTGTCTATATTCCCAAAGGAAAAGTTGTCGACGATCGATGGTGGTGGTGAAGACTCGTCGGCATATGTGCTGTTGTACAAGAGCAAACCGCTCGTGTAGGTCTAGCGTGACGGGCTTAGAAGTATATCAACTATCTGTAACCCAATTGTCGAGAAATCTTTTTTCCGAGTCAGGGGAGACAGTGGTATGCGGGTTATCACCAAGTGAGTGGATGAAGCAGATAACAAGACTACAACGATGGAGCATGTGTTATGAGATCCCGTTTGATTTTGGGGGTGGATGCATATCGGCGTCTTCGTCTGGACCATGCAGGTCGTCTGCCGAGGGTACTGCAGCGGACGCAGCGGCACCAGCAGCGGCAACGCCCTGTGAGGATGGGGACACGTCCCTAGTGGGGCATCAGCACGCTCGCACAAGAGACAAAGGATATGAGCGACCATTTTATCTGAAAGCGCGTCACGCGTGGTTTGGTGTTCATGTCCCTGACCAACCTCTCAAACACGATTTTCTGCGGCGGACTCTCCTTCATCTCCTCGTTGTCATACTCGGTGTTCTGGTAATACCCTACGCGGACGAATTCCTGGTCTTTGTACGAGCCGGTGAGTATGAGTGCGGCGACGCCGAGGACGTCCTCTGTGGGTATTTTTGAGGGGTCTGGGGGGACGCCTTCAAAGTCAAAGGAGTTGACGCCGACGGGGACGGGTCCCACGAGACAGTCGTCCAATTCCTGATCGAGCTCTTCGTTACCGGGCGACGAGACGTAGATGAGTCTCCATTCGAGGTCTGGTGTGGTTGTCAGTTGGCGAATGTATGTGGGGTGGCGTTTTTACCGTCCTTGAGCGGTGCGATGCACTCGAACGTGACGCGGAATTTGTATGGATCGAGGAAACGCGCGGGGTTGTTGAGAAACTCGACGTTCTGCTGAGTGTTTAGTTTTTTTTTCGCGGTTGGTGAACGGACGTACGCGTATCGTGACGATGGACATGTCTTGTGGTTATCTGCCGCGTAACTAGGACTTGGTTGTACGTCCGGAATCACGTGAGGGAGGATTGTCATGTGACTGGATCCTTTCTTTTGTTTCCTTGTGCTCGCATTTCGCGTCCGACGTCGACGTCCATCCAACGCCGCCACCGACAACGACAACGACGACGACCTTGTTCTCACCATTCAAAACTGTAGCGGATTCGCGCAGCTTCTTCGACACCGACGCCTTCGCCAGCCATATTGCCAACCTTCGCATTCGATTTCACAGTCTCGGTTCTTGTTCTTCGTCCAGGGGCGAAGCATATTTTCGACACGTCGTTTCATCCGTTCTTTGACCCCTTTCTCGCGTTTTCCCTCACCTGCATGACATCACTTTAACGTTGGAACTCTTCATCAAACGCATCATACATGTCAGAGATGTCCACGGATCAAGACGACCAGTCTTCTCCAACCACGCCGGTCCTTTCTCTGGGCCCTGACGCCACTGTATCACTACCGACAGCATCATCATCATCCTTAGATCATCCTACCACCGAAACCATAATGGAATCATCAGAAACAATAACACAATCAACTTCTTCTTCGGCATCCAGACCTCCATCGCTTCTCCTCCCCGACACTCCCCCCCATCTCGTACTCCCCATACCCACTCCTTCCCTCAATAAATCACAGTCCTCAGTTGTGTTTTCACATGCCATCATCACGTCCGAAGACAACTGGGGCTCCCTGCCACCCGAAGTGGCCTCGGCAGACATTTCTATTGCGCGTAAGTAGCTCTGCATTCTACGCCTTTTCGTCTTCTTCGTCTCGTTCGGATCTCGTTGATGAGTTAATAATATTCCGGGTTATTTATCTCGCTTTCCCTGATATGGATGCTAAACCAACCTGGGATCATCTTTCAGCCGACGGAAGTTTTGTCGAAACCTCGTCGGGGCCTGCTGCGAGGGAGCTCAAAAGACGTTATGATCAGCACCTGGGTGTTGGTAAAGACGTCCGTTCCCCTTATGCGATCACTGCATTCGTCAACCAGCACGGAAAACAAATGTTTCGCGTCGGGTCAGTGATGAATTCGTATCCTTGTTCTTTGGGTGAACTGACCCATGACAACTGAACTAGACATCGTGATGCAGTCGCACCAGCTGCAGAAGCAGAGTCGAAAGCTCAAAAAGTGTCGACCTCCATTGACATGTCCCAGGCACACGGGGGTTTATTTAGGAATAGATCGCGTATGAGCGTGCATAACATCCTCACGCAGAACAAGCTCAAGCCTGCGGCGGCTCCCAAGTTGACGCCCACCCAGGACCCAGGCACGGCGCGGAAATTCCTCAGACGCACAAAATCTATCCCGGACATGTTTGGGGTTGCGATTGGTACGTCTACTTCCGAGTCCCCCTCGAGGCAGCCTACACCTACGGGCCGTACCCATTCGCATAGCGTAACGGGCGCCGACATGCCCCGTTCGCTCTCCTCGGAGATCCCCCCCGCGGACCAACCCAAGCCCCCCGGTGACATCTTTGGTGAAACGATGCAGTGGCCTAGTGGTTCCGTCCCCTCTTCGCCTTCTGTGTCCGGATTCTCTGGGGGTAGTTGTATCACATATCCCTTTGGTCGAGGGGTCAGTTTCGACTCACCCACTCCACCCACTCCACCCGACGATTCGGTGTTCCTTCCCCTGCCTCGTGCTCTCCGCGAAATGCAGTCTTTTGAGTCTGGCCTTACTGCGCGTGCTGACGACATGATGCGGCACGTTGGGAGTGGCCCACCATCTCCTCGGGACGATGATTTCTCACTCGAGGTCAAACATGCAGACTCACCATCCCCGCCGCCTCGTTTTGCTATCTCTCCCTTTGGTGACGACTCTGATATTCCACCGCCTGACCCTGCACTTGCGCCACTCCCGGAAACGAGCATACACTCGCGGTACTCACCTGAGGTATTCGATGTGCTGCAAACCTACCGTGGTCTTCCCATTTTGGACCGTTTGTTCCCCGACTCTGCGGGAGAGACGACGATCAAGATGTCACTGCGTGCAGATGACAGTGCGACTCCACGCGACGACCCTCGGTTCGTTATCTGGGGAGAGATGCATCTGACTTTTGACATGGACACGGATGAAGTCTCCCTTTCTCAGGGCAGTCGCACTGGTGTATCCTCCCCTACTAGTTCCCGCCGTGGCAAACCCTCCGTCGACATCCCTAGCCTGCGTATCCCAGCAGACGACCCGAATCCCAACGCGAACAGCCGTCGCGTTCTCCTAGCTGCCACCATCGAACGTTGGATCGCCCAATTGACCTCCGATTTCAATTACGACGAACTTCTCAACTTCTTCCTCACCTACCGCACCTACATCTCTGCTGTCGACCTGTGCCATTTACTCATTTGTCGATTCCATTGGAGTTTGAGTGGACATGCGACGATGCAGGATGATTTGGCGAGGAAGATCGTGAGGGTTCGGACGTTTGTCGCGATTAGGTATTGGTTGTTGACGTTCTTTGTGATGGATTTCTTGCCCAATCGGGAGTTGAGGTTGTTGTTGGCGAGTTGGTTGAACACGCTGGTCAAGGATCCGGTGTTGAAGCAGCACCAGGACGGGTTGGTGAGTTTGGCCCTCTAGGGAACGATCCCTTGCATTTGTGGTCGATGCTAAAGCAGTGAGGTCGCAGAGTATCGTGCGCAAGTTGATCAAAGTCGTCAAAGACTGTAAGGAGGCGCATACTCGCCGTCGTTATGGCACGTCCTCTGCGCGCCAGAGTATTTCGGCCAAGCCGCGACCGACGCACGTCCTTGGAGAAAAATTTGCAGAGGCGATTTCCAAAGACCAGGACGACTCGGACGTGGACCTCGATTTCGCGCCAGACGAGCGTGTATCGGTATTCCTTGGGAGTGGTGGGGAATCAGGGAACGCGTTTGCGTTTGGGTCATCGGGTGGTGTGGCATCGCCTCCCAGGGCGAGTGCGATTGCTTCCGCATCAACTGCCATTCTCCAACAGCCCCTCCAACGTAACATTCTCCAACAGAGCCGAGCCAGTATCTCAGTTGCCCCTGGCGCAGCACCTATCTTGGCTCAGTCTCCGCCGCCTATGACCTTTCCGCAGCGTGCGCTCTCTCGCGTATTTGTCAAGACGATCGGACGCCTGGGACGGTGGAGACGTGTGTTGAACTCGAGACAAACAGTGGACACGGGGATCGCTGTACCTGCAAACGTGTCGGCGTTCGACCTTGAGCTGAGCGCGAGTGGGGATTTATTGGGCGTACGTGGTGGCGTGGAGCAATATTTGAAGATGATCGAACCGTCGTCTTCTGTGACAACGCTTATTGGCAGCGCGGAATCTGAGACGAAATCGCTGATGGGCGTCGCGTCGCAAGTGGCAGAAGGCAAGGTCCTGAGTATGAGTTCGTCTTCGCATCACTTGCGGTCCGTGTCCGAGGTGACCGAAGAGGAAGAAGAACGCACCGAAACAGCGACGATGAGTCATAGACGGGTGTCGTACAAGTCCGGCTTCTCCGCGGTCTCGAGGGCGACGTTGTCTACGCGGACGCACTCTACGGAATCATTTGGCTCGATCTTATCTTCGCGGTCGAGGCTCAACCCATTGGTGGCGCAGGTGCAGGCCCAACCGCCGTGGCGGTTTGACGTGGTGTCGATTGACGAATTGGATTTGTCGGATACGTCTTCGGAGGTGCACGTGGAGAATGCGAACGTGCCTCCGGTATCTGGGTTGAGGAAGGTGCCGCGGAAGCTTCCTTTACGTCGGGATTTCGAGTTTATACGGAGGTCGGGCGAGAGTGTGTCGTCGATGGGGATTCGGTCGCGGGATTCGGTCGCATCTGAAAATTCGGCGGTGTCGCTTGGAGGTGGGGGTCTTGGGAATGGGATTCAACAGTGGCAGGTGAACGCGATCGTCGATTCGCTGACTGACGACGGCGAAGCTGGAGGTGTGGACGAAGCGTTGAAACGTCTCGAGGGCCAGATCAATCCTCAGAGACGAAAGGAAAAGGCACTCAAAGTCGATGGATGGGTGCGGACTATCCAGGAGCGCTTGGCAGCGGGCGATTTTGGCGACGAACGTCCGCGGTTCTTTGATGGGGAAGACGAAGAAGACGGAGAAGATGCGTATGACATTGATCAGCATGAGACGGGGTCGGTGAGGCGAAGCTCGTTGGCGAGCCGAGACTCGTTCCCTGCGACGCCATCCCGGATTAGGGTCTCGATGGCATCGGGATCGGAGGATTATTTCAGCTCTGCGCCTGCTTCCGGGTCGTCGTTTGGATTTCCTTTGACCCCGGTTGATGCTGTGGGGTCATCGGGACGTTGTTCACCGATGAGAGGGTGGGACGCGAAGCCTACACCGGAAGAGGCGGTTCCGATGGAGATTTTGCAGAGTCGGCTGGCTTCTCGACCGTCGACGTCGCATGGGGGCACCTCCCCGGCGCTGACTCCTGTACCTGCCGCGCTCACGTCGCCTACGAAGATCCTGACGCCGACGGGTCGTAAATTGCATCGATCTTGGGTGTTGAACGTCAGAGTGGACGTGTTGGCACAGCATTTCTCCATGATCGATCGAGAGTTGTTCATGGGGATCAAACCCGAGGAGCTCATCATGGATGATTGGATGTCGTGCCAAGAGGTCAACGTGCTCGATTGGGCACAATATCTCAAAGAGCGAGCGCATTGGAAAGCGGAATCGCGACACGGTCAAAAGACGAGCGCGTTGGCTGCCGTTCGGGGTCGTTTCAATTTGATGGCCAATTTCGTCGTTTCGGAGATCGTGTTGACGCCGCCTAGCGATCGACATACGCTTGTGGCCAAGTTTATCCGGATAGCGTTCGTACGTGTTGGTGGTTTGGTTGGGGGGACGTTGTGCTTACTTGGGGTCTACAGAAATCGTATAGCCATAGCAACTTTCATACGTTGGCTGCCGTTCTTGCGGGATTGCGGAACGAATGGGTCAACAAGGCTATGCATCGACATTGGGGTCGTGTGGGTCCATGGGAGATGCAGATCTTTCAAAAGTTGTCGCAATTTGTGAACGCGGAAGACGATTTCAAGGCGATGCAAGAAGCGATCTCGGCCATGGTGGATGCGAAGCCGATCGATGTGCGTTCGCACGCGTCGACGATCATGAGTAGTAGTGCCTCGGACTCGCAATCGTGGAGCAGGTCCACTGAAGGGAGCACGCCGTCTGCTTGTGTGCCTTTTATTGGTGAGTATCGTTTGGGGTTGTTGTGTGTGTGTTTGGGAAAGCTGACGACGGTTGGGTTCTAGGTATTTACCTCGCTCAGCTTTATCGATATAGCAAGCTCCCTGACCTGATCGATCCGACGGCACCCAACGAACCTGTTTCCATCGATGCACAAGGCGTTAGCTTTGACTCGCCTTGTCATCCCGAAGTGTTTGAGTCTCTCAGTTCGCTCCCGCCGTCGATGCAACTCGAACCGCTGATCAACGTGCACAAGCAACGGTTGATTGCGGGGGTGATCAAGGATCTGGTTGCGGGACAACACCTGGCGAGTCGGGTGCAATTTACGATCGACAAGAAGTTGTTTCAAAAGTGTTTGCGAATAAGGGGGTTGGAGGGGGAGGTGTTGCATCAGGTGCATAGGATGTATTGTGATCCGACGTCGAGGCCGCTTCCGTTTCTTGCGATGTAGGGGACCGTTTTTTTCGTTGACGATGATGATGATGATATCCGCATTCGTTCTTTTTGTTCTTTTTGCTTTGGATGTAACTGCGCTGGGCTGTATCTATTTTGTATTGTGGATTTTTCTTTTTCTGTTCGTCTCTTTGTGTTCCGAAATGATCGGATTCTGAATCGGAAGTCGGAAACCAAAAGCGACCCTCGTCACCATGCCACCTACGCCCCCGTTCCTTGGACTCATTGTTCTATCTACGGGAGATTAACTGGTATCCAGTGCAATGCTATCACCAGGCTCCCAATTCAAGAAAATGATACAAAGGAGCTACAGAGCTACGATATCGCTTTTGTTGCGGTGCCTGTCAGCCCCGGAGACCTGGCATGACAGGAACAAACCGTAAATCGATTGCGCCCAAATTGAACTTTTATTGGTGAACGCGTCGGTACGCGTCCCGCGTCGCCTCGTTCCAAACATCCATTCACGCTCCCCAAGTCCAAGCCCTACTCACTGTCAACTGTTTCATACGCGTCTTTTTACCCATGGATACGGATCAGTCTCTCGAATACGTTACCAGACACGTCTTTTGTCCCCTACGACTCCCCGGGGAGGACGATCACTCGCTTGCTGGAGAGCAGGCACTCATCTGTGCCGTTGTCGCTGCTGCACGTACCTTTAC
>JBBPND010000390.1:0-12546 GCA_038090655.1 Gastroboletus turbinatus
CAACAGCGTAAGATCCACTTGCAGAACGATGATGCACCGCCGTTTTGCTGCTGTAACCGAATATCGATCAACAGAATTTATCGTCTTCGACTTTCTTACTAGTGAGTGAATATGTTGGATTCTTCGTTGCAAAACATCCTACGGGGTTCATTTCGCGTACTCGCTGCTCAGTCCCGCCTTTTTCGTTGTATATGTTAAAAGCACGACGGTATCAAGTCCTGTTATACATCAAAACATACAAGCCTTACAAGAACAACATTGTAAGAGAGAGGGGGTGATTCAACATACGATGTCCATAGATCGTCAACAGCCAAGATAAAGGGGTACATGAAAAAAACATGACAAACATGACAGTGAGTGCATACATTTCGTCGTCCACGGAACCTGTCTATGACAAGCCCGTGTGGTACATTCATGAGTGGAGTGGGTGACGCAGTCGTCACAGTAACACATAGGACTAAGTCTGCACGGAACAAGCATCAGCCACCTCAAGCACAGAGCGTCGTCATCAAACTTACGTAGGATGTCACACTGACCCAAGAAACAGGGTAATTGACTTGTTTAATCAACAACTTGATCTGACAGACGCGACATATATTCGTCCGCGCCACGATCTTCCTTCCCCGTCGATTGATCGTAAAACAATGGAGCGACTGCATTCGGTTGCAGCCGTGACACGGCACCGTCAGACCGCGCGGCTCGCGAAGGATGTCGAGCGGGAGAACAGCACAGGACCCAAAGACGTGGTCATCTGCGACGCGGCCTTGGTGATAGAGCGAGTGCGCATAACGCATGCTTTGGTCTACCAGGGTATCTTCGTTGAGAGGTGTGATCCAGGATTTGGATTTAAAGTGCTCGTAGAGTGCCCCTATCATTTCAATGTCGTGTGCTGCGTACTGGAGGAGTTGCGGCACGAGTGGTCGTTCTAGCCAAATGGTCGAACCGTTTGCCTTGTGCATCGCGACCACCTGTGCTGCAAAACAAAAACGGGTGAGCCCAGACGAACGAGCAAACGAGTGTGGCGGGATAAACCGACGGAATGTACTTACGGTCTTTGCCCGTCGTCAACAGCTGCGCCTTTCGAAGACACGCATCCATACCCTGCAAACAATGCACGCCCACGAATAATTCCGGGTTCTGCTTGACAAGGGGCAAAGGTAGACGCCGACCGCCGGCAGCTAAACGCGAGACCCGCTTCCAGTCCTTTTCGCCCCGCAACGACGCGCGGGACTCGATCTCGGCGAGCTGGAGATCCAGCACACCTTGGAGCTCAACCCCGTAAGTGGCTGAAATCTCAAGAAAGTCGTTCCGACAGTCCCACATGATCTTTTTCAGGGAGGGGTCTGCGAGGAGGTCAAGGACGAGGCGGAGCCAGGCGAGAGCATTGCGTGATCTGAGTGCGGGGACGTCGAAGACGAAGATGTGCTCGGCGTTGGCGGTGCCGATGCACATGAGGGAGAGGACGCCGTCTGTCCCACCGAGGTTCTTGCCTTCGCAGTCGACGATGAGGAAGGGGGAGCTGGCGAGAACGCGTGTAGCATGTGCGAGGGTGTGTACGCTGGCGCAGTAGGTGTATCTTGTCAGTTGCTCAGACATTGTTTCATCTGGATGGTGGTCAGGTCAGTCACACGAGGCCTTTGCCAGTGCTCGCGCAGCAATCCATGTCGGGTCATCTCCCCTATTCCACAGCAAATAGCGACATTCTGACCCAATCTTGCATGGCAACAACAATTATACCGCCTTCTGACCCGTACATGACACCTTTTCATTCGGACGATGTCATTCAATAAATTAATGCAGTGAGTGCGAGGCTAACGCGGTGGTATAATACCACACATCCATTTTTATTACAGCGACTCCCATACGTCCGCAGTAACTCATGCCACGGCCCACATGCGCAGTAAGTAGGCACAAAAATCCATTACTTGGTGAACGACCGTATAATTTTAGCGGAGATATGTAGGAAGAAAATGGAGCCAATGAAAGCGAGCGAAAGAATGAGGACGACATAAGGGTCACTAGCAAAAAAGTCGTCAGCACGCATCGTCGTGGTCAGAAAACAACCAACACATACACTCGAAGCCCTGGCGAGTCGTCCGTGTAAAGCTTGAGCATCGTCCCCGACGAACCACCTGCACCAGCTGCGCGAGTCGAGTTGGGTTTTGATGCTTGTGAACCGGCCGCACGTCGGCTATAGTCGAAAGAAGGCGCACTCAGTGTATTCGCCAGCGACAAATTTCCTATCATCCACATACCGAATCTGAGCACCGGGGGGTCTGGCGACGGCGTTTGCCTTGCCATTCGACGGGCTACTAGCACGAGTGGATGCGTCTGAGTCGGACTGAACAAGGTACACAAGTCTGTTAGCAATGAAAAGAACGACAAACTCGCGGGACACGTACCATGGTTTTGAAGTTGGACAAGTTCAAGTCGAGTGTGTCCACAAGGTGATGTCGTGGAAGGACCGTGGGAACTCTCACGAGGGTAGCATCCGGAAGAGCCATCGGAATTTCCTTTTCTGATTCGTCTTGTCAGCCTGAAATGCACCATCCGTAGTCGGCCATTCGTTTCGTGTTCTTGATTATTCGCCATCTCATCCAAAATGTCTCTGGTGCGTACCAGACGTCTCTTTTTTTCTGTAGAATAACCTCACGTCGCTCCTAGTTGACTGCACTCGTTGCACGAGGCCCCGTCGTGCTTGCCGAATACCAGGAGCCCGGCGCACGAGACTTTACACAAGGCATGGAGCCTCTCCACTCTTCTTTCTCCTCATTCATTCATCAAAGTCACCTATCGCAGCGACCCAAACCATCTTATCAAAGATACCTCCAAACGACAGCAAACTCACCTATGCCTGGGACCAATACCTCTTTCACTACATCTCCGAACGTGGTTTCGTCTACCTCGTCATGGCAGACGACGCAGCCGCACGGTAAGTACGCCCCTCTCACCTCCCGAACAAACACGTGAGACACACGATGTTGATCGTCACGGCATACAGCACGATGCCGTTTGCGTTTCTAGTCGATTTACAACGCAAGGTATGTCCGTGCCCGTTATCTTTGATCCGTCTCACCTTCCCTGTGCCCAATCCGCCACTCACACGCCACCCCCACGCAGTTCACCGACGTCCCTTCCTCCTCCTCGGCCGTGTTGACCTCCATACCGGCATACGGCCTCCAAGGCTCGTTCTCGCCCACGATCGCCTCCCTCATGCATACCTACAACACCTCCCCACCCACCGACGACGTCGCCCGCGCCCAAGCAGAACTCAACCAGGTCAAAGACATCATGGTCAAAAACGTCGAACAAATTCTCAGCCGTGGTGAACGCATCGAGCTCCTCGTCGACAAGACCGACAACATGGCTACCCAAGCTACCGCCTTCCGACGCGGCGCCCGAACGGTACGACGACAGATGTGGTGGAAGAATAGCAAGATTATGGCCCTGTCGGTGTTGGTCGGCTTGTTGCTGTTGTATATCTTGGTGGCTCAGTTTTGTGGAGCGGCGTTGCGGTGCGCAGCGTGAGCGGTGATGTCTTTTTTTTTTCTTGATTGAGACACTTATTGTGGTATTTTATTGGTCTATGCTGATCATGTATCCTATGCCCCGTGTGTAAACTAGCTCATGCATACATGATGAAGTTACTTAGTAGGTTTGTTCACACTCTGATCGTACACTGCATCCCTTACATAAGAGGGTACCTAACTTCACCAAAAGTCGTTCAGACACCACACAACTCCTTTCGACTGTACACGATGAAAACTTCGACGGTGTCGATCCGGTTCGACGAAAACACAGCTAGTCATTACATATAAGACAAAGAGGGGGTAACCTAAGTCGTACACAGGCATTAAAAGCCAGCTGAAAAAAAGCACATACGAACGCACGCCGCTCAACAGACGACGACATACAACTGACGACACAGCGCACGCTCCAAGGGTACAAGGTATCGCGATTACGTTACATACATTACTCGGCCGTTGCCCCAAACCGAGCGCATTCGGTCGAGTCAAAGCCTGCATAAACATGATAGGAAAGCCAATGACGAGAAACGAAAGAAAAAGAAAAGAAAAATGGCTTTCCATTGCGTTCTAGGATGAGTCCGAGTGTTGTGAATCATGTGCGAGGAGATGCAAAAGATCATCGGCGAAGCAGAAAAACAAAAGACAGTCGACGACGATGACTCGGAAGCATGACGGTGACGATTACACATATGTCTCGGCAGGAACATGGTACGTGCTCTTGGTCTTGCCGCCGCCAATGGACCTGTGGCGGGTAAGATGATAGGCATCTACCGAGACGTTCGTGGCATCCTTGAGTGAGTTGGAGGTTTCGCGGAGACGACGACGTTCTCTCTCTAGCTTCTCCTTCTCCATCTGCATGGCGACATCGCTGGCACGCACCAGCGGCTTCCGGTCAGGCGCACCACAAGGATCGTCCGGGACATGCGCAATCAACGTCGATGAGGAGCCGGGAAGCTGTGTAGTGGAAGATGGGCGAGAGGGGGTCACCAGCAGACGCGAGGTAGGTCGCGGGAGCGTTAGCTCCGGGAAATCCGCGCGGTGTTGCATGTGTCCATGAAGTGACGAGGCGGGTCTAGGGCTGTCGAGGAGGTCATGGAGCTTTGACACGAGGGGATCCTTGGTCACCATCTCGGCGGAATCCCGTCGTTTGAGATCCGTCATCTCCCGCGTGTAAGCGTCCTTGCTGGGACGGGGACCTTGCGGTATCGCCATGCGATCCGCAGAATATCGACGGGTAGGAGATGGGGGTCGGCTGCTCATGACGACGTCGTCTCGTGGCTTGGAACTGGAGATGCATGATGGCCATGCATCAGCGGTAATCGACATCGCCATAGCACTCGACTGGCGAGACGGTGGGGTCCGAGAGGGTATGGGTATGGGATCTATTTTGTTCGTCTGCGGCTGAAGGTGTGCAGGGAATGGACACGCCATCGCGGTGGCGATGCTGGAATCTTCGCGTTCAGACTCTGGTTCGGGCTCCTCTTGGATAGGTGATTTGACCCGCTTTGCCATTGCCATTTCCTCTGGATCAGAATCGTCGGCAAGAGCCATCAAGGAAGGCGCACTCGAAATCAACGGAGCACCGATCTCTGCAAGGGGTGAGAGATGGAAGTCATATTCGTCATCGATCACTTTGCCTTTGGTCGTCTCGAGTTGAGACAAAGTCAGGTCTCCGTTGTCCGAATATGAGCGTTTTGGTCCGTTCCTGTAGAAATGCTGAAGCCCAATCGCTCGAGGTGTGACCGTTGTCCCACTCGAACGGAATCGATCAAGCTCTTCGCGTAAAAGCCGACATTCTTGATTCACAGAGTCCATCTGAAAACGACCCTTAGGCGGATGACGCGAAGATAACTGGATCCAGTACTTACTTGACTACAACTAACACGTCAGCAATAGATAAGATACCATAACGAAATACCCACCCTTTCCAAAAGTTGTTCATCTGATCATAATGCTCCCTGAGACTTTTCTCAATGACAAGCGCGGTTTCTTTCTCATCGCGGCTAGTGCGTTCTAGATCCTCGTACTTGAGCTGAGCCGCTTCGAGTTCTGACGTTAAGCGATCGCGTATCTCGTCACGTGCAGCGGTCGCTTCACGTAGGTGTTCCGCTTGCATGACCTGTTTTCTCTGCGCCTCCAACAGGTTGTGTAACAGGAGGCAGCTGACCCTGACGGGAGTATACTGCAGAAAGGACATGTGAGATTGTTCAGGGATCAGCAACGGTGGAATCAAGGTACCTGATTCCCGGGCTGCGACTTGTAGTACGCTCTACATTCATCGATCACCCTCCGAATCTCGTTGACCTTCCCACCCTCCTTGACGATACGTGCGATATCGTCGAGAAGACGTTGGGACTCGTTGTCAATCTGTGGTGCTACCACTACGGGTTCTGAGGGGGGCTCGACGGTGTCCGCGGAGGGATCACGATCCACGTGGAGCTTTCGAATGTCACGGGGTAAGAACCGCTCGCGACAGAGGGGACACTTGGGCTGCACGAGGTGGTCAAGACATCTAGCATTGGATGTTCAGTTGATACGTCTCGATCGTCAATCGAGACGATGGCGATGGGCTCACTTTTGGCAAAAGACATGGCCGCACGTGATGGCATGGGGCACGTTGGCTCCACTGGTGTAGCACTCGAGACAGACGTCGCACGTCGAGTTTAGACCAACCACCAACATGATCGAGAGCGAAAGGGACTGGCTAAGGACCCTCGCAGGAGTTTGAAAAGAAGAAACAAAGAGAAAAGCAGCGGATATAAGGAACGAGGGGCTCTATAGCAGCCTGGCCAAGTACGCGTGTTGACCTGGATTGGTAGCACCGAGCATGGGCATTTACAACATTGGAGCTCTGACAACATTATAAGGCAGGCACGAGGCCGCTAAGGGACGTGAGATCGAAGCGTCTTACATACTCGTAACCAGTTTCTGGAATCAGAATTCGGTATGTGACGGATAAAGAAATTTGAACTAGTTCAATACTGCACCCATTTCATTTCGGGTCTTCTTGGGGGGATGGCCATGGTATCGGAAAACCCCTTCCCGTTGACCGGGGCTCTGAATCAAATGTAATCTATTCCATGGATTGTGTCTAACTTCTCGGGCCGAGCTTATTGTCCTCGTGTTCCCCACATGCCGCCCAGCCAGCCATGTCCTGTGTCCCTTGCTGTGCCACACGCCGGATGATGCCAACAACTCGACCTACTTACACGTTGTCCGTGACGCTGAACAGCTTGCTGTACGGGTCCGTGGTTATGATAGGACCCGAGTTAAACATAACTGAAAGTTCGTGATTGCATCCGGGGGAGTTGGCGACCCCACGCCGGACGTTGTCACCATGGTCAGGTGGACAGACACGAAGGTCTGGTGGGGCGGGTGTTGTTGAACTTGTGCCTGTACTATTGTCCTTTCATCCGCATGGCTACGGACTGCATTCTCCATCCATACCATCGCCGGACGGAATGGAGCCTATCGGGACTGATCATTGTGATGTCTCCGAGCTGGTCTATTATTTTTAAAAACCACTACACGCCGGATTCTTCCGAGTAATTGCGGCAGATATAGCATGCGAACCAAATGTGGCAAAAATGCACACATTTCTCGGCACCAGACCTGATTTGAGCGCGTTGGACGATCTGATAAGTAATTGGTTCGGATCTTCCAGAGATGAATTTCTTTTTGATTCTTCCAGCCTTACATATGCACCTAAGGCAGCACCTCCCAGCCTAAGAGGTGGATTTTTCATATGAGACTTAATTGGCCTCCAAAGGTTCTGAGAATAGATATTGTATAAATTCCACCCAAGAACCTCTGGAGGACCTCCAGAGCCTCTTATTGAGCCCAAAGAGGAAAGCATGTGGATCTTTCTAAGAACACATCCAAATATGACTATAGGTAAAGTATCCTCCAAAGGACCTCCCAAGGACCTCCAGAGGCTCTTTTGGTGGTGCATCTGAGTGATTATGTAAGCATCCAAAAGTGCTCCAATTAACATCTCAAGAACCTCTAGGAGACCTCTAGAGCCTCCTGTGATGGTACATCTGGGTGATTATGTAAGCATCTATAAAGCGCCCTGATGATCTCATTCACAAGGCACAAGAAGCAGTGACATCATTGGGAACCTTACTAAAAGAAGCCACTACTCCTGCCCTATTTCCAAATTGAAAATATTCTCAATCATATGTTTTCTTGCTATTCCCCTGCTTTCCCCTTGCATTCAACATTCACCTGGACATCACATTACATAATGCTTCTAAGCTTGCTGAACCATGTGGGAATGGCATGCCAATTAGCATACTAAATCCATTTTCCCACTCACTCCCAATACTACCCTCAATAAATCTAAATATTCCACTTTGGAACACTACCTAGAATAGTATATGTCATGTACTGCCACCGTTACACGTAAGTGTAACCCAAGCTGGATCATACTATCCAAGTACGAGTTGACAGCTGGTATGAGCTGTCCTTAGTCAAGGGCTGGCCTTGAGAAGGAAAGAGGTGTATTGAGAGGCGAGATAAAAGGGCAAGCAAGAGGAGCTGAAGAGGTCATCCCAAAGACCTTTCCCAGGGTTATCCAGGAAGATAGACAGTGTTGGGATAGGAAGGGAGGGAAGCAGGTGGAAAAAGGTGGAGTTGTCCTGACCAATTGTAACAGCCACCACCACATTCACTGCGGAAACCAAAAGATAACTCTATTGAGGTAGCGGATAGATATAAGGGGAAACACTATCATAGCTAGACTTTGGAAATCACACCCCACCCGTCATGATTGAGTATCTTTTGTGTGCCTAACTGGATCTTAGTTACAACCAAAGATAAAGCTTGATGCACATGAAGCTGCATGTATCTAGAATACAGATAAACACTGGATAGTGGTCATTTTGGCAGCTAGCCCTTAGCTCATGTCTAGATACCCCAGCTATTCAGGCTCAATGCATCCGGAAAAAATGGAATTAGTCTAGATAGCTACTTGCAAATCATCATAGGAAGCCCTGGGCTGATGTCCTGGAGCCTTAGTATACATCCTGCTCGCCTCCATTCATTTTTTTCCTCCTTGAAACTATGTATTTGGGGCTCAGACAGTTTGCAGCACAGCCAGACGGTGCTGCAGGTTGAGATGTTGAAGCTGCAAATGGAGCAGCAACACAAAATACAGACTTACCCAGGCCTCCAGATCATGGACAGCACATCACATTCACCTTGCTCCTTGGTGGACATCCTAATAGTACCCCAACATCTGGTGAATACATCCACGAGTGCTAGTCAATAAATAGAACTTACCCTCCCAGCGCACAGGATCCAGTTATGGCATGGAATCATCTGTTGATGGACACTCATTGCTGTTTGGTGATGCCAGTCACAATTTTCATCAACCTGGATATCTGTGAGTCAAAGATTTTCATATGCTCCAGTCTGGAAACATACAGAGAGTTCTTATTGATCATTGGAATCTGCAAAAGCAACATCCCAATAGTCAAAGAACACCTTAGTTCTCATTCAACCTTACCCATGTTGATATTGATCTCTATCCACTTTGTTTCAGACACCAATCTAGACTGACCCCTATTCCAAATGAGAATCTAGCAGAAGCTGACAACACACATGGAAGCCTCAGATGGAAGTCGTGACTCATCAAGAGTTATACATCCACCTTCCACTCCACTAGGTTATACATAGGTCAAGAACCCAACAACCAAGGTTGCCAGAAATGGGCAGTGAGATCTGGAAACACCACTCCGATACTGGAAGCACATAATTCTGGAGAATACCGATCACCAACGATGATCACAAGGAGAAACACCAATTGTAGCTGGAAGAAAGTTCCATGCAATGACTTAGCAGCTGGACACAATGATCCATGCTATATTCCCTTGCATACCCAGAATCTCCAGATCAAGTGCATCAGACACTATGCATCTATCATTCTTCAACTGTCCTCAGAAGAATTGGCAAGACACATGGTCATCCTGATCACTGCATATCCACATTCATTACAACAAAGTACAGAAGTGTACTAATGATGTGAGAAACATCAGATGATCCACTGCCACACACTCTCGGATGAAATCACTTCAATACCATCTTAACGAACGATGAGCAATTGAATATCCAATCTCCTATCCATCTCAACATCCTACATGAGCTGCATATGAAGCAGACCACTATCCTATAGTGCATATCAAACACACTAACATGTAGAGCTTACAGGAGAAGATATGGATCTGATCTAGGATTGAGGAGGAGTTACCAACATGATTCAGCTGCTGTGTGCTGTCATATCATCCCTATCTCAATCCACCTACACATGAAGATGATAACTTGGGATGATCACAATACCCCAAAGATACAGCACTTCATCAAGAAGCTGTAGATGTGATTCCAAGAGATCAAATAAACATTGTCATTGAGGATGAGCTCTCATGACAACACCCTGGAATGATGCTAGGAAGGATGAAACAGTTCCCTTCTGAACTGGTGTGGACCTTGGAGACCTAACCTAAGGATCATCACTCTATTTAGGGAAATGCAACATATAATGCAACATGCTGATGTATCAAAACACAGTTCATCGAGAGCATATCCTTAGATCATTGAGCACATATACTCTGATCACACATTCGGAACAGGGTATGAAGACACCTTACCATACACTGCAGGAATTGAAACACCTGAGCTGTTGTTCCCCTCAATATACTTCCTATTGGGAACAAAATTATTTGACTTTAACTTGGCGTTAATCCCATCATAGGGAGAGAACAAAGTCTCTATGAAACTGTTACGAACCTAACCCTAACCTAAGGGTTTAGCTAAGAGTTATCTTCTCACATCATGTGACCCTTGCACGTGACTTCTTTTCTCTTCAAATCACGTGACTGCTCTAGACCATGACATCATACCTCATGGACTACATGTTTATTTAATCTCCGTCGTCTAGACCATTCTAGAACGATCTACGTACTTGATGACATCACACGACATCATAATACCCTTTACCCTAGGAGCCTGCCCTAAGCAGCTCGCACGGACCATAGCCATCATAAGTACAAACATCATGTATCGTATATATACCTTGCAACTAGCTCCACAAGAACTCAGTCAAGTTCTTGTTGGAATTCCCCAACGTCCTTGTGCTCTATAGCCTTTTACTCCAGTCTACTTGTGTGAAGTGACCAAGGTCCTTATTGGATATTGGGTTGCTAACATAAGAACTTGACTATTCATCCTTCCTCACTTCACTATCTTCTAAACCGCTTCATACGCATACGCGGCCCCCAGCGTTAAGGGGATATAGCCGGACTCCAGGCTTAAGGAGAAACTTCGTACAAACCCTTCACGTTCTCGCCACTTGGCATAACCTTTTCCTTTTACGTATACCTACCCTATACGGGTGTGAAGACGCTTAGCTATCTAGGGCGGCGTAGCAGTGAGCTCGAGCGCTCTTAATTGGTTTAAACACCGCTGCACAAAAACCTTTACCTTCTTCGATCCACGGATCTCGTGCTCGTGTCACGAACTTATTTGTTACGTCTACATAATCTACGATCTCGGTGCAAGAGTGTATTGTGCCCACCAGATCTAGATTTACTCTACCCTTTTTCGAACGTTAGTCCGGAAGGCTATTGGCCGGATAAACACCTTAGTGAGCTCGAGTGAGTAGTCCTCGCTTACGACTTTCTGGATGATTCGATTCCCTTCCCCCTCCTCGATTCATTTCGAGATCAAGCAGAGATCTTCATCTCCAATCCCTTACGTCAACGAAGATTACGACCCGAACGATTCGGTCGACTTCGAAATCAAACAAGAAGATTTCCCAGAGGATTTCTTACCATTTATCCAAGCGGGGTTCAACGACGGTTACGTTCCCGAACACCTTTACGAAGCAGAAGCTGTATACGTGCAGCGCATCCAAGATCGGGCCGATTTCATTGCCAATCGCCCCCAAAGTTTAGAGTACCTCCCACCGGTCGTACTCCCCCAAGTCATCCAACGTGTGGAACCCCCGGAGCAATGCACCCTCCGACCACGAAACCTCCTCCGAGTCCCCTCCAGACTCCCCACCATCCTCTCCCAAACAAAGCATGTCAACGAGCATGGACGTCGACTTCGACGCAAAGGTTGCCGACCTTCAACGGCAATTAACAGAAATGTCGGCCCAGCTTCTGGAAGCTCGGCTAGACGCAACAAGGGCGCAGCGCGACGCAGCACGCGCACAAACAACAGCCGAAGGGCCTAGGACCGAGATAAAGGTCAACAAAAAAGTAGAGGTGATAGCGGACCCCGGGCGATTTGATGGAGCCCCCAGGAACTTTGATACCTGGTGGACAAAAATAAAAATATACATCCGCATGAATAAAGAGTCTTTTATATTTGACTCAGAAAAGGTCTGCGCCGTCCTCATGAGGATAGGACCAAAGGACGGTGACCAAGACAAATACTCGGCAGGCACGTGGGCCCGTGTCTACCTAGACCGATACGCTGATATGGAAGAATGGCCCGAATGGAACAATTTCAAGGAGGAAATCTGCCTCCGGTTCCGCCCTCAACTAGACTCGGAAGTTGCTCTCACGCAACTCGAAAACCTCGTCCAAGGCAAAACCAGGACACAATCCTTTCTGACCTTGTGGTTAGAAAAATACAGCTGCGCTGGTATCGACAACTCGCACGGTGTACGTATCCTGGAAAAGAACGTATGACAAGAGATCTTGAGAGAGATCTATATGAGAGAAGAAAGAAAGACCATGGTCAAAGAATACGTTGGCATTATCGTCAACATCGGATCAGCAATAGAAGCATACGAGCTTCGATTCAAACCCCAGGGTCGCGCATCTGGGTACACTACGTACAACAACACGCGACAAGGACAAGCCAAGACCTACAGCGGTCGAGGCGAACCAATGGACATCTCCGAGGTACGCAAATCGGGATGCTTTAATTGCGGCGGTGACCACATCGCCAAGAAAGACGGAAAATGGGCCTGCCCCAAGCCCAAAAAGGAATGTGCAGAGTGCCATTTCCT
>JBBPND010000391.1:0-12524 GCA_038090655.1 Gastroboletus turbinatus
TGAAGAATTGACTTGCGTCACTAATCTTTGCTCTGACAAGACCGGTGCTCTCACCACCAACAAGCTCACCATTGACAAGGTTATCATCCATACTTATGGTCTACTGATGACGCCATGCTTCTTGCCGCCGGTATCCGGTTGACTGATTTCACAATTCACGGGAGTTTCGCAGGTGTGTTTGTGTACTAGGTGATAAAGTCACTCAGACTACGGCCATGGATGACAAGCGAATCAAGAAAGACCTCCAAGAAACGTTTGGAAAGTTCCTTGATGCATGCGTGACTTTTGTTGGCCGAACCACACTGGCAGAGCTTTCGAGTTGGATAAGATGTACGACGAAGCTTCTTTGATTAACGGTAGATCATCATCGGGACCTCGTGGAGGTGAGAAAAACTCGACAATGAGACAATCCGTTTACTGAGGCAATGCCCCAGTTGCAGATCTGAAGATGAATGAGAAAGCCAACTCTAACGCAGTGTCTTTGCAAGAGAATGCCAAGCCGACATGGGGAAGCGAGCTACCGTCCCAGGTGAGGGCATGCGTTGGCAATGATTCGGTACAGGGTGCTCAAGTGCTCGTGTCTGAACAGATCGTCGATTTCGTTGCGACTACGGTGGTTCCTAGTAACTTGCGGAAATTCCTCATGGATAACGGCAAAATAGCACGCCTGCAGTAACATTGTGTACTACATTATTCGGATCAAGTTCACATACCCACTCAACCGTTGTTACATTGCTACGTCATGTACGCATTGTATAAACAGCAAGCCACACCATTCGACCACACTCCAAGATTTACTCTCCACGACATTTTTTTTTGTTTTTTTTTTCTCGTCACCAAACACTTGTATTTTCCTGCCTTTGATAGTATGTAGTCCGAAATGCGTGGTCAATATTGAAGCTCCCCTAGTCCTGAAGACGTGAAAATCTATCTCAGCATCAATCTGGACGAATTCACTTGCACGAAGGCTGACCTTATCCAGCGGCAAAACGTGAATGCATGAGAAAACTCCGCTATCCGTCTGGAGTGTGTGTGGGGTCATCGCAAATGGGCAAGAAATATTGTGCAATGGCAGGAGAATTCGCTCCTTTGTGCGGGCAGTGTGGTAAAGCCGACCCCCGACAATGGGGAATCGCCGGTAGGGATCCAAGCGCTGGTACTCCGTTGGGAGATCTTCGAATTCCGCAAGCACAAGAAAACGCTCTGTTGGGACAATCGATACTCCATCCCGGTACCCATAGAGGAAAATTTCTTCTACTTGTCCTGCAAACCAACCGCTTGCACCCTCCTTTGTGAAAATGACAAGGCTATCTCGTTCAGAGACATTAGCGACTTTGTAGACATTGTCACGGAACTGAATAGCATTAGCATGCTTGGCCTTGAAAGCGCGGGGTGACTTGTCCTGTGGAGAAGGCCCGGGATGACACTTGAGCCAGGAGGACAGTAGAGCAGCTGTAGTTTCTGACAACTCAGTGGACTCCAATAATTTCCAGGAAGACCCAGTCGTGCCAAGACCTTCAGCAGATACCCCAACAGCTAGCATGTCGCCAAAAAGGGTTCCCCGATTACCTGTACCGTAAGCCTTTTCAAACGCCGGCCGTAGGAATTGTATGGCATCCGATGAAGCGTTGTCTGAAAACAGAGCACGTATGTTTTGCTCTTCGCAAAACCGTGTCGACATAGTTGCTTCGATTTCCCCTGGTTCCCAATCAAATTTCTGTTTAAGTTTCAAGCTTAGATAGTGGCCGTACCTAGCCTCATGTTAGTGGGTATGCGTTGCAGCTTGAAGTTACATCGTTCGAAAGCGAAACATCGCCAGGCATGAGTCGGTCCCCAACGTTGGAATAACTGAGCAAGATGAATTGATAAGTGTTGATTAGGTGATATTGTTGTCCCGGGATATAAGTTGAGTAGATCCCGCAAGTAACGAAGCATATGCGACTGGAAAAGCGAAACACGCTCCTCAGACATAGTCCGCATGGCAGCAAGCTTGGTGGCGGTGACCAGATCTATGAAATTCGCTAACATCGCTTGATGTCGGCTATCCTGTGCTTCTTCCCCCCAGAGGCGGATCAAGGTGTATACGAGATGAATGGTACACATTGTTCTCCACTGATCCGCGCTGAGTTTTCCATGCCGAGTACTCCCAACAGTTTTGGGTAGTGGAGTGACGTTCGAAGGAAGGACCGTGCGCTCCATGTCCTTCCACAGTTCCCCCAATGTCTGTCTCCCGAGAACGCGTGTTTTCTTTGATGGGTGGGTGGATCCTTTATCGATCTCTCTAACAGGCTTGTTGAGATTGCCATCTTGACGAAGATCGATTCCCTGTTCCCGGCGCTTCATAAACGGCTTAGTTTGGTCAAGTAAAAATAAAAATAATACATGACAACCTACCCAATCCATAAGTCTCCGTACGACTTCACTCTTTTTCATCCTTTGGTACTCTGGTGGACATTGGAGCGTTGTCATGTCGTGTAACTTGACAACACATGTAGCGGTCAATACATTTTTCTTGAGTTTTGTAAGTTTTGTTTGACTCGTTGTAGGCGCTTCAACAAGGCGGACGGCATCACCAACTTCACTAGATGACACCCCAAAAATGTGCTCGAAACCGAGGGGTATGGTTGAAGTGGACGATGGTGGAACTTTGGCTTCATGCTTTGACCATTCGTCAGTTCGAGTCTGAGTAGGAGCCACATTGCTCACCCATTTCAAGAGCTCTTCTGTAAGCTGCATCTTGTTCATCTGCGAATATCTTTCCGAATTTCCTAACTTCGCCACACAAAGCGCAACCAATACAGCCTTCGGGGTTTTCTTCAATGTGGAGGATACCTTTGTCGTCGACTCAAAAACTGAGAGTATGTCACCAAAACCATCTGGAAGATCATCGTTCAAGGACTCGGTGGCATTTCGACATTTCTCTGGGTTTGCAGAAGTAGCTCCAGCAGGAGGGACATCCACCCTCCGGATGGATTTCCCTCGTTCATCAAACCACCCCATGTTGAGACGCTTCATTAATGGAGGTGTGTCAGTAATAATGTAGAAAGTAAACACAATCGAACTCACATAAGTTACAAGTTGGCGGATAAGCTTCTTTTTCTTCAACCCAAAGCGGAAACTTAACTCGCGACAGATCTGTCGCAGTACTTCTACCCGCAAACCTGAAAGCTTTGAATTAGACCTAAACTTCAACGTATCATACCCTTCCTCCATTGCAGCAGGTGTCGGGGGGTGAGCCACATCATAAGTGACCCCGTCCCCATCATTGAATTTAACATCCATCCCCCATACGTCGCGACAGTGGCGGTGCAAATTCCCAAGGAAAAGTGCATGCATAGTGTCGATGAGCACAAACAGAGTAGGATCCCAGTATGGAAGCTGGAGGAGTTCACTCCAACGCAGGCCATGCTGTTCGAAAATTGCAAGTCTCTCAGCTTCCGAGGTGGCATCGAGCCAATCACATGCGATCTTCTTGTGTTCGCGGCATGTCCGGTATTCCCAATGTCCGTAGTCCAAATCATCGATGTCGTCTAGTTTCTGCAGGCAGAAGGAGCAGAAATTGGTGGATGAATATGATGCGAAGCCGGCCATCTGACGGGCAGCAGGAAGGTCACAGACAAGGGGGATTAGCGCGCAACGAATCAATCGCCCGGCTGGAAACATTATTGTCCTCTTGTAGCGTACGCCGGGCTCCCAGAAATCTTTGAGATCGTTAACAAGAGGCCGAAGCAAGTGATTGATTTGATGAACAGAAGGTTCATGAGGTCCTGGGATGATCCCGACGAGATACATGTTTTCCATCTTGTACCGTTCTGCCGGGGGGAGATTCAAGCAAACCATGTAGATTGCGCCGGTGGACACCTTTTTCCCCGCTTCTTTGTTATGGAATGGGTTAAATCCATCCATACACAAGGAAAATACATAACGTCCCTCGCCACTGGACCGAGGTGAAATGAAGGGCTTCCCATCTGGACCCAGAAAATTACGAAGGACATGTCCATCCCAGATGTCGTGGATGATAGCTGGGGTGTCTCCGTTGTCAGGGATGGTGTCAGAAAAGATATTCCTGTCAAGTAATGGCTCGATGGATGGTCGGCACAGCATCCTGCCCATCCACTGTTTCATACAGTTGTAAATGTATCGTCTAGCTGGAAATGTGCGGGGCCGTCCAGAGAGAACTACCGTCTTCCGGAGTTCCCGATTGCAGACGCTGGAAGGCGTGTCTTGGTATGTACAACGGTCCGGATACGAGACAGAGTCATTCAGCGGATAACAGCAGAAGCACTTCGGGCAGCAAACAAAGGCAGTCGTAGCAGGCTTCAAATCCAATACATCCAATACTGTCCGAATGTCGCTAGGAATGCTCGAGAGGACCGAGGTGGTTCCAGAATCGATAGGAGATTGGGATAGAGCGAGATTTAGGAGAAGCCGTATTCCAGCGAGGAGAAATCCACAGCCGTCCATGGAAACACCAGAAACAAGGTGAAGAGTCGCAAGCATCAGGTAGCATGTCAGAGTGATGGTTCCAATGCCCGAAAACCTGCCTCTCAGGTACTTGTCTGGTCTCGAATAGTTAACACAAAGAACGATATCTGATGCACGTGCGTACCACAATCGATGACGGGCGATCCCATTTTAGAGGCTAGTTTTGGTGCGTTGGCAATTTCTATCCTTTGCTCCTCCCAGATTTCCATCTTTCGACGCTCCACGTCATCCAATTCCTCTGTAAAATCACGGGAAAGAACCTGTGCTCTCTGACGTAAGGCACGAGTCTTGATTTTCCCGAGCCTCTCAATAGTAAGAGTGTGCTCCATTAGCCACACTTCGTACGCAAGGATGTCTGCATTCTCTTGAGCGCAATGATCGAGAGCAAACCGACCAGCGTTGATTTCTGTTTCCATCTGCGGTGGTTGGAGCATGATGGGAATGGAGGATAATGTAGGGGGATGGATAAAGACCAAGTCAGGACGATATGTCTCATTTCCGCGGCCGGAAGCTTTCTTGCTGTTGAAATCTGCCTCAATTTCGTCTAATGCAGATGTGATCCGCGTAGTGTCGTCTCCGAGCCCTCGCTGCGCAGGATTCCCTCTTCGTGGCGACGATTGGGAATCTTGCAGTGGCGCATTCTGTGGGCGTTTTCGGTCCTGTGATGGTGACGATGGTGAACTTTCATGTTCCGAAGGTTCCATAGGCAAAGACAAGGCAGCTTCGCGCATCTTGTCCATGCGTCTATGCTCTCTCAGCATTTTCTGTGTTAAATACTGGCCGTGAGCGATTCGCTGCCCAACAGGATCCCAGGTTGTGAGAGGCAAGCATTCTGAACAGACGCATAAAAATCCTCGAGCCGGCCTAACTGGATGATGTTGATTGACAGCTGGTTGACCGTCATCCGTAGGCATGGTAGACTGTGGAGGGGGTCAAAGATGTTTGACAAACCCGTTGTGGATGTATGCATGTGGATGCGATCGGCGTGGCGCATCTCCGAGTCAAGACGTACCAGATCCCATTCCGCGTTTGCCTCATTGGAGACCCCAACGTGATCTCAAACACACTCGTAAACCTTTTCTCCAATGCCTCGCAGCGCCACAGAGGCCTAGACACTTTGAAGATCTGCTCATGCTGCCGTCACGCCACTGTGGACAGACATCGACAGTCGCTGCTACAACCTCGGAGACAACCTCGGAGAGCTCAGAGGTGTCTCTCTGCTCATCCACTGACCCGCAATGGGTACGCGTTTCGTCTCCCTCAGAAAGCCCGATTTCTCTTCAGCATTATAGCTATTGAGAAACCCAGAGGTTCCATCTCTCGACTTATCGACCCAACTGCGATCAGTTCGCATTTCGTCTCTCTCAGGAAGCTCGATTTTGGGATCATGCACTCCATGTGCAAGGTGGCGCTCTGCCGGACTAGAGAAAGACGACATGCCTTTGATGCGCACTGTGATCCACGCGGTGTGGTCCCCGAGCCCTCGCTGCGCAGGATTACCCCTCCACAGCGAGGACTGCAAATATTGTGTAGTATTCTGTGAGCGTTTTGCATCATGTGATGGCGACGATGGTGAGCATGCATGTTCCCCAGATTCCACTTGTATTCCGGACTATTCTCTAGCCATGGCGGATTGGCCGACATCTGCCAGGACAGAGATCCTCTGTGATGCTCGTGATGCGGATGACGATCCTATGGCGTTTTCAACCCCAGGGACCATGCTTTATCCCCGGCAGATTGGTCGGGGCTGGCTTGGTCACTAATCTTGTTAAATTTGTCATATTCAAGATTCAGAAACAGCTAAGTATCGGGGGTGATATCGAGTACCAATACAGTAGAGTGCTCCAGGTGTCGTCACTCGTAACCACACGCCGCCCAAACAGCGTCAATGCTGCCTTGGTCCCGATCTACAAGTGCGCGAGAGTCAGCCCCAGAATAAGTAACGTCTTTTCGCTGTCCGAATGTTCCAATATCATCCATGATCCCATTGAGAATAAAGGACTTGACTGGTCTATTCCTGATAGCTATACTGCACTCTGGGCATCTCTGAGCAGGAACGCCAAGACCAAGGCTAAGCATGTGTTGACGGAACGCTGTGATATCTGCAATGCTTGTTTCTTCTGGAATTGGACGATGGACTCCGAGATGTTGCATGTAGTCGCAGATAGTCGAAACCATCCTGCCTTCAACACAGCTGCAGCAAAATGTATGACCGCAGTCCGGCAACCTGATTTTCAATAAGTTAGGCAGATATGTACACAACAATAAGTTGGTGGTCCCTACGTAAACGGGCAACAGAGAATACCCATACAAACTCTACACCCAAGACGAGTTTTGATGACGCCGAAAATCTGCAGTCAGAGATGATATCAGTCAGAAATTACGGTTACAGTAAAGGTGAGGACCTGTTTTTGCAACTCCTTCGAGGTTTCCTTTGCAGCGGCAAGCTCTCGTCGCAGTGCGACATTTGCATCCATCTTAAGAGCAGCGAATCAGGTCAAAGGGCGATGGCAGCAGAAAAAAAAACGAACCAGAGGCCCAACCAACGATATAGAGTCTAAGTCAGACTCCGGCAGAGTCTCGGATTGCATCTGGACGCTGCTATTGACTATCACAACGTCGAGATCATGGTCGGCGTCAAACTGGGCAGCTTGATTCCCTGGTTGGTCGTCAATCTCTGCAGGCAGGGTTGGATAGAGGTATGAAACAAGCTTTGTGAGAATGTGCTGAGAGTGGAAGCGAATCCTAGGGTCACGGTACATCGTTGAGATGTAGAAAACCTGGGGAAGATGGCGGGGAGGAGACAGTACTGGAGTTTTCCCTTAAAAATCAAACCCACCGCCTTTATTCTCTTTGTCTTGCATGTTTTGATGCAGACTTGCTTTGTAGTGAATTAGCGTGTGCGCGAGTTTCGTCACGCACCGATCGCCATTCACATTGGGAGAGAGTGAAAACCTGGTCGCGTCAGGCACCACTGAGAGTCCGCACAGACTTGGAATCCCGCAACGGCGCTTTAATCGAGCACAGTCGATATATTCGTGTTTTGGCCATTTGCGAGGTAGTCTGCGGACCCCGGGGTTATGGCAGCGATCACCGATGAGTCTGTCCATGGTAGTAGGTTTGTTGTGATTAGCCTCGATACCTTGGGCGGGACTCAGTATACAACAAACACCTATTAACAGTCCGAGGTTGATCAGGGAACGGTGGAATTCTAGGGTGGCACTTAATATGTTTTCTGAGGTGATTCGTCCCAAATTAGGATTCGCATCCCAGTGGGCAGCAGTCCAAAAACGGATTCAGCACAAGGAGTCGAGGCTGAGTCCGGATGGCGATCCTTTCAAAAGGCGTTGTTCGCCCAGGGCCTAAAGTTAGTAAAGCTTATACTTATTGAGCCTTATAATATCGAGCCGTGCCGTGACCTTCCTTTTTGTATCGACGACTTCGTCGTGACGGATTGATCACCAGTCTACTCTTTGCTACGTAGAGCCCGACTCAAATGCCCACCGATGCCGACAGAGTCTGGCCAGCAAATTATTTCTAGGTAGCCCGCCAACCGACGCTGAATATTTCGCGTCACAGAACTTTTGTCGGAGCTGAACTCGGGCACAAAGCAAGCTTTCGGCACAATAATACTTTTGACTCACAAATGTTCTTTGTAGATGGCAAGTATTCTTAACGACGCTGCTCAACGGCACTCTGGGTTATTCCCTCACGACCCCTACCGCTATGGCGAGTTCCCCGCCACTCGAAGTGAGTGGCACTGAGTCAAAGTTGGTCATTCGCGTCCCACCGCGTCCTGCACGCAGAATGTCCACCCGTCTCCTGGAGAGGGCGAATTCTGTGCGCTACCAGGTTGAAGGAAAACCACCATCTTCGTCGCATTCGGATGATGTCAGCAAGGATCGTGACACCGATGTGATTGAATCGATCTCAGAACAGCCAGTCACCCTCGTTCGTAAGCGGAAGGCTGATGGCGAACCCGCAGGAAAGGATCGTCCACACTCTCCTAAACGCCCAAGAACCCAACCCGTGTTGCGAAAGGTTTGTTTGCTGCCAAATAGGCGAGCCCGTGCTCGCGGAGTATCCATCGCACAAAGAACTCCACCTCCTTTGCGAGTCAATACTGAGGGTGCCCAGGGACCGGATGTTGGGACCGCCTATGTGGCCGCATCGCAGGGTACTACTCCAGCGCACCCGGAGGGAAGCTCAGGGCTTTATAACCGTGATCGTACGAATGAGACGGTGACAGCGACGGTGAGGCCCTGAATTCCTGTATGTGGCTCTACAACTAAACTTTTCTCGATCCTATGGATATGCTGCTTGTCTAGCCCCCTTCGTCAATAGGCGGAAATGAATTGATGATGTTGACCTCGGTGGAGCATCATCCCTCTCAGGCAGGCGGTAAGTTTATAACGATGCGATCGTTCCATTAATACCATACCAACAATTGATCCAGATAGTTCACGTTTTCCCAATGAGGATCAGATTACAGGTATTTTTTCTCTCACTTCCCTTTCACGCCCCCCTTATTTCTTATCTGTTTCAGTCAATCCAACAGGCAACACGACCACTATGCCTCTTCGGGATCCTTATTCGGAAACACCACTGGTCGCTGTACATGGTGTAATAGAGGTACCACTAGTTGGAGAGGAAGACAAGGGCAAGGTCAGACTGATAAATTCTTGTTAGCGAATATGAATTCAGTCTAACGGTGATAGGACTGCGAGGCGATAGAGGCTACCAACGAGACGGAAAAGGTGAGGTACTAGAAAGTACAGCAGTCACTTTTGTCTCACTTGGATCAGGACGATGTTCGAAGTACCCTTATTATGGACGCCAACACGTCTAGTCAGTCGATGCAAACCATAAACATAGACGCCCACAGCACGGTAAGTAGCAGTACTTTGGCAATTAGAAACCAAAGTAACCCTAGATTACAGGGAAATGATAATGGAGACGATGGGGATGTTGATTCAAATCGGGATGGGGAAATGTCCAACAGCGATAGCGATGGAGATGATTGGAAGGATCTCCTCCTTCTACCCGATAACAATTCAGAGACAGGAGATTGCTGTGTTCCCGATGGGCCGACATCGGCGGGGAATGGAGGCGAGGAAAATCATAGGGTGAGTGCGAGCACACGCCAAATGTAATAAGGCTGACTAACGCACTACAGAGTTCCGAGCGAGACGATGGTGATGTCCAGGAACATATCAACATTAATGTAGAGATGAACACCAACGATGACCACGACGAGCGTCACGGCCTTTCTTCGTCGGGGAGGCTTTCCGGAAGAAGTTCCGGCCTCGTGAGCGAAGATTTGGAACCTGGTGATTCCGACATATCAGCCGGGTCAGCAGAGAACGAGGAGACGAGTAAACTTAAGGTGAGCATGAGCGCAAGCTGAATGTAACACGATCGACGAGTTTCTAGGATGCCGAGCATGATGTAGAGATGGACAGCGATGATTACCCTGACGAGTGGAACGGCCTTTCTTCGTTGAGGAGCCTTTCCCGCAGAAGATCTGGCCTTGTGAGTGAGGATTCGGAACCTGGTGATTCCGATACATCAGATGGGTCAACAGAGAATGAGATGACGAGGAAATCTAAGGTGAGCATGAACGCAAGCTGAATGTAATGCAATTGATGAATTTCTAGGATGCCGAGCATGATGATGACAATCAAGAATACATAGACATTGATGTAGAGATGGACTCCGATAGTTCCTCTGACGAGTTCCATGGCATACCTTCATCGGGAGGTGTACATATCTCCAGCCGAGACTCTAGCTCTACGAGTCAATATCCTGATGTCTCTGAGTGGAATGGCTTCAGCGACGACAACCCCGCTCACCTGACAAGCATCCTCTATAGGGATCCAGTGAGTTTCCACTTGCTTGGCATATGTCAAGTTGATCACAATGCTTTTACTAGGATATTCCTGTAACACACGGCGATATCCACGAAGTTTGCTCAGTTCTCAATGAAATTTCCACCTACCTAGGGATTCACCAAGGTTCTGGCGAGAGAAAAAGCATCTCTGAGAATCTCCACACAATCGCTCAGCTCCTCGAGAAACCCACAGATTTCCGAGAAGCACCTCCCCGACAACAACGTAGACCTAGAACAGCTGAAGTCCAGCATCGTGGCACCGATACTGTTATGCTCCAGGTTCGTCCTACTGTTCAGCTAGTCTCCACTAGTCTAAATCGGATGTTCATAGCGTAACATTCGATCCCATACATTGTTATTGATGAAAAGAGATAGTCCCACGAGTCCATTCAAACCATCCAACTTTGCGAGACCAAAGATGATCAAGCGGTTCAACACGAAGGAAGTTGGAGGGCCGAGTGCCGAGGACTTCCGACTCGACTTGACGGGAAAAATATCCTCCAAATGGAACAAGCGTGCAGCAGTCGTTTTTCGCAGACACTTTCTTGAAAGCAACCACTACGATACTGCTGATCCCGTCGAGATCGAGCAACGGTTTCTGACTCATGTCAAAACTTTGATTGGTCAGTTTGCTCACAAGAAAAACTCAGGTGGGGTGGACGGTAGCGAAGATGGTGTGCAATTGGGTGATGATACGATGCATGCGCGCCGGCAAAGGAGATATGGGGTAAGGACACTCAGGCTATCAATAAAGCATAGGCTTAGTCACATATTTAAATCATTCAGCTGTCAGTTCGCCGACTTCAAGTATGCAAAGCATTTCCCTCCCTGCACCGTTTTAGCTCTGTGCTGAAGCAAATGACCATCGAAGCTCACAGCGGTGACGAGACAGACGGATGTATGCCCGAGGGCCGACCAAGGTATGCTATTGTGGGGGTTCCATGGAGAGCGCAACAGGTAACCAAATGGCTGAGGACCATCGATCGTGTGCACTTGTCCACACACTTCAGGGATAATGGCCGGGCAACACCCGGAGCCTTCCCCCGATACCGCATTCCCACTCGTCGTGTCGAACATAATCCCACATCGATCAAAGGCCTTCCACGTAATTTCTATGATGCGTCCTGGTTGGAGGCCCTCGCTGAAAGTGAGGTTGAAGAACTAGGCATGCAGTCTGACCTCGACATGTCCCACACACCTGCCATCCAACAGTAAGTGCGAGATCGTGGGTGTTGATATGTGTCATGGTACTTAATATCTTCGTCCCAGACTTGCGGAGCGTCACAGAAAGGTGACAGGACCGCATACTCCACCGACACCCCATGACGAACGTTGTGACCCTGCACCAGCCAGGGGACGGCGTAACCGAAACACAGCGAACCGACGTTGAGTATACCTGTAACATTGCATTAGCAATTAACTCTCGCGCCCTACTTCCACTACTCTGTTTCAAAGCTGATCAGAATGCATCCTGGCTCGCATGGGGGCTTGAGAGCGGGAGATTAGACCGAAAGGAGTTTGAGAGAACGAAAGAATACAACATCTCCTGGTACATGTCACTCAATTTTTATATGAGAAATGAATTTTTTATGCAGGAGAGGGTGGGATCAGATCCAATTGAAGGCGTTTGAGGAAGACGACTGCAAGAGAGGGGATGACGGAGGAGGGGAGGGGGAACGGACACGTTAGCACCAAGAAACGGACGAAAAGGGGGGGGAAACGATTTATTTGATTCATATTCATACCCGCCACATCTCCCGATCTGTAATCAAGCTTGGACAGATCCATCGAGCGGGACTCGTCCCCGGGCCTATCTGCCCCACCCACATTGACGCAAGTTATCTGTTCAGTACACGACGTGGGACGACCAACGAAAACGACACACCGAGATACAACAAAAAAATCGCTCCCTTCTCATAGTGCGACATATCATAATACGCAGCGCAGATTCTCCGCCTATTCGAATCAATGGGTACAACCTCGCCAAAATGTCACAAAGCGCCCCTTGTGCCGCAGGCAGGAATTATAGGATCGGTGGGGGGCCATAGGCTTGCTGACCGGGGTATTCGTGAGAGTGGGCACATGAAAGGGGTACTAGTACCCTCTATGTACCCAGATTACGGTAGTAAAAGGCCGAGTGAGCATAGGA
>JBBPND010000392.1:0-12497 GCA_038090655.1 Gastroboletus turbinatus
CATCACTTCTTCACGAACCAAATCGTCGACAAACATATTCTCAACGCTCCGGCAAACACTTCCGAAGTCACAGAACTGGATGTGGACAGTTTCCCGTTCAAGTCCAAGCGTTTCATGCCGATCTTCAGTGACCTTCGGTATCTTTGCCACAACGAACCCGTCCAACAACTCATCGCCATGAATCCTTCTTTCATTCGCAACTTTTCCAAGGTGTGCCAACTGTTCATGTGCATCCATCCGAATAAGCGTGCGGCCACGAATCATGTTGAATACGAGACGGACGCTTGGATAAGCGTCTTTAATGTCCCGCTCTCCCTGTCTCGCGTCATCAAGGTGTACGGAGGGCTTTCGGTTGGGCGACGCCCTCGCAGCTCATCAGTGTGATCTCGATCATCATAAACGATATTCTTTCAGTATGCACGCTGGTAAACGACAAGCTCGACAAGGACAAGTCCTCAAAGCCGGCATACCACGACGTTCTCCTTGGAGATGTTGAACCATCATGGAGTTTGATGTCTTAGAGGGCTGGGTCAGCTTCCACCACTCGTTGCACTGGCTTTTGGCGGAGCTGTTGAAGAACGTCGACATTCTTTCAGAAGAGTCGCTGAGTCGAGTGGGCATTGCGAGTGTGTGGGACCTGTTCATACGGATTGCGACAGAGGATGATATTCTCACACTGATCGATTTCCCCTTGCGAGGTAAGCTTCATGAATCTCTCGTTTCGGTCAGGAGTTTGATTTGGTCTTGTAGTGCTCGCGATGGTCACCTAAATCCGCTCTGGACTGTGGGTCTGCAATGGCTTCCCGATACGCAGTCAATTGTTGCATTACCACGATTTCATGCTTCGCGAGCTGTGCTATGACCAAGATCTATTCATCCTCCAAACATCCCAAACACGGTCATCGTGAGTATCCTTGACCGCTTCAAGCCCTCCAATTTTTCCGTGGGGCAGTGGTCCATCCGACCTATGAGGGCCTTTTTTTCACCTCTCCGTACTTGCCTGGTACTCACTCCGTCAATTCAGGTTCGAACCTAGTACCCTTATGACTTCCCGGCTACGCCCCCGGAGATGGACGGACGCTTGGACGGGCGGATGGAAGTTGGTACATTTCTGGCTGCTCCACTATGTGGGAGTCGGGGACAGTGGCCAACTACACATTAATGAGCTGGATTAGTACTCGAACTACTTTTACTCGAATACAGAAAGTGTAGTAGATCCGTCACGTAGCCTTTAGACGTCTTGGAGACGATGAAAGGTAGACCCCACTCGGAAAATATGTCACGGATTTTCTCAGCTCGTCCGCCCTCATCGCGATAAAATTCCGACATAGCGATGTGAAGTTGCATCGCAAGAGAGTTGTCATCCGCGGTTATTTCATGTGTCTCACAGTCATCAAGGAACTGGCCAAACACAGTATGAAGCAATGTGGCAGGAATTGTGGCCTGGGCAGTGGGAGGGCGATTACAATAGATGGTTTTCTCAGGTTGGTCCTGGCGGGTACAGAACGACTTGACCATCCCAGCAGACGATGGGGGCATTGGCGCGTTACGTGTGAGAAAGGCCAATCGCTGCACTTCGACATTTTGCAGTGGCTGCGAAGGAGACAACAATGGAAGATACATGCGTGATCCCACTAACGAAAAGGATCCGGAAGGGATTGTCAAACGTCATATCACAAGCAGCTGAGATGGAAAATGAGACCCACTGGGCTTGACGATGATATGGAGATGCCTTCGAAGAGGATGGTCAGAGAAAATATCAGATAGGTAGTCCAATGGACGAAGAAACTGTTCATCATCAACCATCAAGCCATCAAGATTACCTTTACAGCGCTTTGCAAATCTCTGTGGAAAACGCGTTTTGAAAAGTCGTACCTCGGACACAACCGGGCAAGGACCCCGGGCGCAGCTGAGTGGCCCGCGCAGCTGAGTAAGCTGCCAGTTCGTTTTGCACCACATTGCCACCATCCATGCAGGTGCCCTACCATGCCGTGTCTCCCAGCATCAAAGCCCAAATCCTGCTCTTGTACAGTGAGGACCATAGCGTCAATGACATCTGTCATATATTAGGCATCAAGAAATCACTCGTTTACAGGACACTCTCGTTGTACTCAAAATATGGCACCACTACCAACCCGAACAAATACTCCCGCTTGACTGGGCGCTGTTGACTCCTCAGCTCAGCTAACATTGCTTTCATCTCCTCCATTATTCAGCATCGCAACACCATCTACCTCAATGAACTCCAGCGTGAACTTTGGGATAAGCGTCATAAGTTTGCCATGGTTTCAAATCTTCTTTGGACACTCCAGCATCTTTGCATTACCCAGAAGGTTGTTTCCTCTGCAGCTGCAGAGTGAAATGAAGAGATCCATGCAATCTACATGAATCGCATCACTGCAGATGTGCAGGATCCGAACATGCACATTTTTATTGACGAAGCCGCTAAGGATAAACAGATGTCTACCTGCCAACATGGGTGGTCGGTGAGAGGAGCTTGTTGTCATGTCAGCAGATGCTTCATTCATGGAACAAGGTACTCAATCCTTCCTGCCATCACTCTCGATGGTATCGTTGCATACGATATCATTGAAGGACCAGTTGACAGTCAACGCTTCCTAAGATTTTTGGAGGAACATGTGGTACGTCGTGGTTTCATATGCGCTATATTGACTTATCTTTGGTACAGATGCCTCTCACCAACCCGTATCCTGGTCCCTGCAGCGTTATTGTCATGGACAATTGCTGCATCCACAAGACTGAGGGGGTCTGCGCGCTCATTGAAGACATGCACCGTATGTCATCAATGCATTGTTCTTCCATGTACTAACTCAGGCTGCCACTAGTCTGCAAGCTTATTTTCCTCCCTCCCTACTCTCCGGATTACAATCCGATTGAGCAAGCTTTTTCAGCAGTCAAGGCATATTTTCAGTGCTACCCCGACGACTTCTCATTGACCACAATTGTGCGTGCTTGTCAGAACATTACCCCCAACAAGGCAGAAGGGTATTTTAGGGCGTCGGGTTACATTGCATAGTGTAAAATACTCAGTACTGTGATTTGTATCACCTTGTATATTTCTGCCGCATTGAATGTATCATTGCTGTTGCAACGAATCCAAGACAGAGCAATCATATATTTCAATCGAAAAACAGTATGAAAAATGATATGGACTACTTGAAGAAATTGTCTGCACTATTGTCGTCATCACCATCCTCACAAATGATAAACCTTTTCGGAATGGGAAGCCAGGCACCATGATCCGTGGACTGGTACCAAAGATCGTAGTCCTTTGATACATCGCCATCTCCATCCCCAGCGATCATCAGAGGTCCGGTGAAGCAGCTGCCACCACCACCATGGTACTTCTTCTCGTAAGCAAGCCTTTTCTGGGGTCGATGAGTAGGTGACTTCGGCTGGCTTGTTGAGCTTTGGTCAGTATTGCTATGTTTATGCTTCGCATCGGGACCATTCCACCAGGCAATAGAACCCTTCTTCAGATGGAGTATATCGCCAGCCGGAATCCCAATCTCCATAGCAAGTACTTTGTTGTCGATATCATGAAGGATGTTGGGGCCGATATGGTGTCCCGCAAGTTTCCATTCAAACATGGTGGCATCCTTGACATGGAGTTCCGTTTTGGCATATCGGAGAAACCACATGAGCTGGGAAGGGGATGGAACTGGAGGCGAGGAGGACTCTTCTGGGATATGACGAACAGGTGTTGTCGAAGCTGCAGCTGCCGAACTTGTGGTGGCGGATGGGCTATGGGCTCCAGCAGATGAGAGATTGGCTATTGTTTGAAGAAGGAGGACTGATGTGAGTGAGTTGATGTCCAGCATAGGGTTCAGAGATGGCAGTGGTTGGGAAGCATCCTTCGCCTTACGCGCTGGATGTAATAGTAATGCCTTGTTGGCGGCATCGAACGAGGGAATGTTGGGCGGCATGTTCAATGTTGCCTGGCCATCCTCCTACAGACTAATTAGATGCTTTTAGCATGAATCTACAGACTACATACCAAAGCACGGGCCCAATCGAGCACCATGGGTGGAGTAAGCAGGATCGTAGCGCCTGATGGCAAAACATATATAAGGCGGTTGTCATCATCATTCTTGTAAATCTTCGTGAGCTTCATGCGCCATTGAGCAAGACACAGGTCAAGATCCGATCGAAGTGGCAGGGACTTGTTGGAGATCATGTTAGAAATCATTCAAGCCATGGTAATAATAAAAATAAAAATACCTGGTTATCATCTGACGCGCTTGATTCTTCATCTCCGGAGTGGCTGCTTGCCTGATGGAGCTTCTCAATGTGCCTCATGTCAACTGAAATCTTTGCTGCAATGCTGTCACTGGCAGTATCATGAATCTTTCGGACCATCTCCTTGTAGTCTGACTCGTTGTTGATGTCCATTGCCTCGCTTGTGCACTGGCTACAAAGATTTGTGAGCCAAGCAACTCGCAGCACAACAAGAAATGGTCATACCCTTTTGTCTTTGGCATCGTGAATTTGAACGAGAACCAGTGCTTGCTAGAAATCTTGTACTGAGTCTGACCATGCTTTTCAAGAACGCTTTCTAGAAATTCAATGTAGTTGTCCTTGCTGAGCGAGAAAAACCTCTCCTTGGTTTTGACAGACTTCTCTTGTCGCTTGACGGTCGTACTCTTGCCCTTGGATGACTGTTTGAGGGCGGAGTAAACAGTAAGAGCGACAGTAAAGGCATACTGTCTTTCGCCTAGTTGGTCAGACATGGCAACGAGTAGAAAATTGAACCAATGTGTAGTAGTAGTGTATGATGAACTATGCTTACTCAGCTACACGAGCTACTCAGCTGCGCCCGGGGTCCTTGCCCGGTTGTGTCTGAGGCGCAACTTTTCAAAACGTGTTTTCCACAGAGATTTGCAAAGCGCTGTAAGATGTTCGTCGCAAGGGATGAAATCATTGTAAAGATCGAGAGCGTCGGCGTCGATGTCGCGAAAATCCACTGGTTTCTTGTTCTTGATGACTTCTTTGAGGGTCGCGACATTCTCTGTGCTAGAAATTTTGATGGGGAAGACGTGACAAGTCTCATGACTGCATACCCAGCAATTAAGGGTCATGTCTGACATGACGGCGACAGGGGGCTCAGTCACACTTGAACCTGGGAAGTGAAGTTGGTCATCAGAAGGGCAACAGAACACCTTGATAAGGGCACACCAGAATTGGGTCCGTCAACAACGACGAGCCACTCCTCCTCCCCCTTTGGGAAAAGTTTGGATAGTTTGGTTCGTGAATTAAGGCATGATTTGTCTTCCAATGACAACTTTTTGAGATCGTCTTTGAGGTGTTCATCATCATCCCCAGGGATACGGATGGAGTAGAGAATGAGACCGCGTGCATCCACACTCTTGAATCTGACTGAGTTCTCATCCTTTATAATTTTCTTGAGGACTCCGACAGTCTCCATCCTCGAGATCTTGACAGGAAAGATGTTTTCAACATCGTCGCAGTAGACCCAACAGTGGAGCGTGATGGTTTCCATCTTGTGGTTTCCAAACCTCCAGAGGCGTGTCGTCAGTTTGGTGATTGCGCTTGGGTCATGTGCTTGGATTGCATGGGCAAAGGGAGTATGGCAATACAATGATTGTGATGATCAGCAAGATCGAGATGCATTCTATGATAAAGATTACATTGTACCATTGACGGAGAAGCCGACGCCACCACCCAGTGCCAACTCCTTTGCGACCCCATCGTCACAACTCCATCGTCACCCAAACCAGTCTCCCCCCACTGCCTCCCCCAAACGACTCCCAACACGCCGCCACCATCGCGTACACCATCAACCTTGGTTCCCTCACCAAATAACTGTGCTTCCCATTCACATGCTGCCGACGCCACATCGCCTACCAAACGGCGGTATGTCACCAACGCAAATTGTCAAGCGAATAAAACAAAATGAGATCGAGCTTCGAGGCCGAAATACAGTACTAAACCTAACATAGGAGGTTTTTCTTTCTTCCTCAGTGGGTTTTATGGTACTGCGAGACGCTGATGCTATAAGTACTTACAACTTTTCCGCTCTTGACGCCAGCTTCACGGAACACTTAAAGAAGCTCTGGGAATGTCAAACCAGGGAGTGCGCCCGCACCCACACCATCAACTGGTCCGCCCATGCAAGTGCGTAAAGCCAGTACGTATTTAAATGCCATGTTTGCTACCCCCCGACCATTTTTTGAACAGAAAACATGTTCCTGATCATCATGATATTGTTGTCATCCACAGCGCTGATCACAATGTACAGTAGGAATCCTCGAAATCACACGAAATCATCTATTATAAGTGTGCAAGTGTGTAAGTGCGCAGTGTTCTAAAGGGAATATAAGTGTGCCAAGTAGATGAGCACGGGCCAAAAAAAAAAGGGAGGGGAACAGGATGTACGAGTGGGTGTATTAAAAGGAGCATAAATGAAGGGAAAAAAGGGGGGGTACGAGACCATGTATGGCAGGTGAAAACGAGATCAACAGACTCTGGGGGTAAGGACATGATGATGGTGGTCAAAGACGTGCAGATGAATGGCCCGAAAAAAATGATACCAAGACTGGGGATGATGTGAGGAGGTATTCTAAAAATTGGAGGTTAGTGACATCTGTATTAGACGGAATAAAACTTACAAATTGCGTCATATTTGTTGTCCTCCTCCTCAGTGAGGCCATGAAACATGGTCTTGCGGGCATGGAGTTCCGCCAGTTCCATAATCCCGCGCAACTGCATGGAGGTTCGTCGTGCAGTAGCTTCTGAGAGCTTCCTTGTAGCCATGCCCCAGTTCTGATCTGAAAACGCATGCGCACTTGTCGTAACCTTCCCAGAGGCTTTGTTAAGAAGAACCGGAGTCTTGCAGGTTTTACCTCTCGAGTCAGAATCAACAGGAATTTCCAGCACACCATTTGCAATTAGGGTAAGTGCGCGCTGAAGCTGTGGGTGCGTATATCAGAAAGCATTCAAGGTTATTGATGTACGATTGTTACTGCTCCTCCACAAAGTCCCAAAATGCCTGTGAAGCCATTGTTGGCCAATAGGCTGCATTGCAATGATGGCATGGAGGCAAAACCGTGGACGGATGGCAAATAGGTTGTTGCCAACAAACGCACAAAGAAAATGGACTTGAATGCATTGGATGGGTTGGAGACATCGAGGTTGTCATAGAGATAGGCGTGTTTGTGCAGTAGTTGGCGTGCCTCTTCTGCTGTGTTGTCAGCATCCTTACCACAGAAGAAGCTGACACACAGTGTCAGGGCAGCAGAGCCCACACCATGCCACCACTCGCAGAGATGCTGGTAGGCCTGTCAACCAATCATGTTATTATGTGAAAGATGAAATAAATTTTTGGAACGATACGTACCATGGCTACCAGTTTCAATTGTGGTATTGTGGTGGCTCTGGAGAACCGAGGGTCATCTGGGAATAGGAAAGCCAACACATCTGTGAGGACTTCAGAGATCTGTTTCTTTGAAATCATCCAGATGTTGAGCTGCGATCCTGCCCAAAGACATAACATTGGGATTATGACACGCCTCCACGTATCCTGACGGAAAAACTCAGGGGAAATCTCAACCACAACCTGCTGAGGGTTTGTGTTTGCTGATGCTTCAGGGTCGGCCTTGACTCTTTTGGTGGGCCGCTCAACTTCATCAACGTCAGATAGGGCAGGTGGGCTGATCCCGGTGACGGTCATCTGGGAATTCGTTGGTCACAACGGTCGAGATGAAACATAACCACGGATACTATCAGATGTCTATACGTCATGGCATTGTTACCGATTGTAACATGGGCTGATCACGGTGACGGTCATCTGGGAATTTGTTGGTCACAACGGTCAAGATGAAACATAACCATGGATACTATCAGATGTCTATACGTCATGTAAAATGAGGATTTGTACATTACCTGGAGTGTGGTGCAAGAAACCAAGTTGGTAGCACCTAAAATGGAATCATTGCTTCTGGAGATCTCAGATTCATCTGAGTCAGACCCATTGATAATGATCGCTGCTCCTTCCCCTACCGCATTATTTCCCTCTTCTTCTACCTTCGGATTCTTGCCCTCGTCTTCTTCCTCGTCCTCCAGCAGCACCTTCCTCTTCAGAAGTGGGGCTGTAGTCTTGGTATTGGCCAATGACTGGTCATCGTCAATGCTAATGGCAACAGTGTTGTCCTAGCTCTGTAAGTAATGCTCGATTGATTCAATCAGATGAAGGCTTACTATGGGCTGACTCATGTTCATAGCATCCCTCTCCCATATGTCATCCTCCATCTCCTCGTTGTCAAATCCACCCACCAGCTCCAAGCCATCCTCATGGGACGGTAAGTCTGCTACTGTCATAGCGGCAGAGTTGTTAACCATGGTAGGTGTTGTTGCAGTCGAGATGGTAGCTGGCACTGCAATAACGGGTTTGGATGCTAGTACACTTGGAGCGCAGGAAGGTATGTTTTTTACTGTAGAGTCAACAATGGCCGCCCAATTATTCACGCGCCCTACTAGAGTATTCTTTGCCGTGGTCCTGCAGTGGTTTGCAATGTTCCAAAAGAACAAGGTAGCTTCGGTGAGCGACAGCATTATGGTTGTAAGAGGAGGAATTTTATTTACAGGTTCAACTGGGGCTTTGTCACATTACCACATGCTGACCCCTTTTTTTCAACCAGCCTAGCATCGCGAGCCTTTTGCATGACATCACGTAATTTAGGATTGGACGAATTAATCTTCGAGACGACTACACCATCTCTGTTGACGGGCTGGCCCCCACTTGTGAACTGAGTACTTGGCAAGCATTCGAACATGCTGCCAGGTGTAGGTTCTGCCTGTTCTATAACAATTTGCAGTGAGTAAACTTTGCATATTAGGTATTCACATTGACGACCTACTTCCTTTTTGTTGGGCAGAAGCCTCTGACTCACTGCCTCCTTTTTTCTGAGTAGCAGCCTCTGACACCAATTGGTAAGTACATGTTCTACCTCGGCACAAGATGAGACTTGGACTTACTGTTTTTCTTGTCAGAACCTTTCTTGGCACGAGGTTGAATGGGCTGCGTAGCGGTGTTCATGGAAGTCTGTTTAGCCTCCATGTTGTCCTCCAAGTGACCAACCTTCTCAATGGCCTTGTTCATTGCAGCGGCTTTCTCAGCACATTCTTTCTCAAGAACTGCATCGTCAATCTTCTTCTCAGCTGGTGACCTTCTCTTCTGCAGAAGGTCAGGTAGGCCAAGATGCTTGTCCACGTTTGACTTGCAAGTCCTGCGAGGCGAAAGTGACATGGTAGGTTAAGTAAATAACTGGTTGGGAAGTACTGAAGGGGTGTTGTGTAAAGAGTTCCGCTGCCGGCTGAACAGTAATTTATAGAGTTTGTTGGCACTTTTTGGATGGGGCTCTCGACTCGTAAGTGTGCAGCTTGTTCCTTAACAAGTCTAATCACACCATAGCACAGTATGTCATGTCCTATCCTTCGCACTCAGAACGCACGCCAATCCACTCTCTCATACCCGTGTTCCAAATACTCTCGCTGGTTCAGAAATCGGTCTGGACTGACACAGCATCTTAATGCTTTTCATCAGGAGGTCACTCCACCCAAACAAGACCCTGCTGGCAGCTCAGAAAACCAATTTTCGCCTGGCAGAAGTGACTTTCCCCAACTGGACGAGCCCCTCCCCCCCGCATCTCCTGAGCGTCCATCATCCCCAGAGGTCTACAATGACAATGACAGTGTTGGCGCTGTATTTATCGGTCCACACAACAAGCTTTATCGAAATTACCATCCACACCTTAACGGTATGTATAACGGTGTGCAGTGCAAATGAAATGTTAACTGACGACTCTGTAGGACAACCATGTAACTCCAATAGCAATTTCCTTCCTGCTGGCACCCCTCCCGAGCCATTGCTGCTGAAAGCCATTGACGATTGGAAACCATTTGCCAGCTGGGTTCATTTCGAGCTAGCAGACTTCCTATATACACAGAACCAAATGGCCGATGCCCAGATCGACAAGCTCTTGGAGATTTGGGCTGCGTCTTTGCTTGGATCTCAAAATGATCCACTCTTTATCACCCACAAGGATCTATACAAGACGATCGACAGTACAACTCTCGGCGACATCAAATGGCAAAACTTCAAGGTGCGATTCACAGACCCACAACCTGAAGCAGATGTACCGCCATGGATGAATGATCAGTACGATGTCTACTTTCGTGACCCACAAGAAGTCGCACGTCAAATAGTCGCCAATCCTGACTTCGCCGATCAAATGGACTTCACCCCCTTTCGAGAATATCATGCAGATACAAATGAATGGCGATGGTGCGATTTCATGTCAGGTAACTGGGCCTGGAAGCAAGTGGTATGTTGATCATTGCTGTCAATAAGTTATATTTAGTCTGATCTACAATGTAGGATATGATTGCCCAGGATGAGCATACCCATGGCTCCGTCTTTATACCTATCATCCTTGGTAGTGACAAAACCACCGTGTCTGTCGTGACCGGCCAGAACGACTACTACCCACTATATTTATCGATTGGAAACATTTGGAACAATGTGAGGCGAGCGCATTGAAATGCACTCGTGTTGGTAGGATTTCTTGCTCAGCCCAAAAGTAGGTAATCTGATTGTTTGCTGGAGTTATCAATACTGATGTCTTTTAGCCACCAAATGGCATGCAAAAACAAGCGAGTTTCGATCCTTCCAGTGCCAGCTTTTTCATTCGTCCCTTGCATTCATACTCCAATCCCTGAAAGCTGGGATGTCCACACTGGAGATCACGCGCTTTGGCGATGGCCATCTCCGCTGTGTGGTTTTCGGACTTGGACCATATATAGTGGATTATGAGGAGCAAGTGCTACTTGCATGTATTGTGCGTGGTTGGTGTCCTAAGTGTGTACATCTCGACCCTTCGTGTATGTCAATGATTGAATTTTCACTTTAGGTGTCTCGTGGAACGACACAACCTTGACAATGACGCACTGTTCCGATGTCATGAACACACAGATACACTCGTTAATTCATTTCCACACGCGAAGCTGTGGGACAAGTATGGCATTGTTGCTCAGCTTGTTGTACGTACATGTGTTCATATTTTCATCCATCCTACTAACATTTACAACCTTTCGTGATAGCCATTTACAAATGATTTCTCACGAGCTGATATCCATGAGCTGCTGTCTCCCAACTTGCTCCACCAGATCATCAAAGGCGCCTTCAAGGACCACTTAGTCGAGTGGGTGGGAAAATATATATCAATGACTTATGGGGCGGATGCAGATGACATCCTCGACGACATTGACCAGAGGTGAATTCTCTATCCATCCATGCTAATACGTCAGTTGACACATGTGTAGGATAGCTGCAGTTGCCCCGTTCAGTGGACTCAGGCGATTTCCTCAAGGGCGACATTTCAAACAGTGGACTGGCAACGATTCTAAGGCGCTAATGAAGGTTCGTGGATATTAAGTACTTCTCTCTTCATTAGCTGATAGACAAGACTTGTATAGGTATATCTTCCTGCTATTGAAGGTTATGTCCCAGTGACCATGATATGCGCATTCCGTGCATTTCTCGAATTTTGTTATCTTGTACGACGCAACACAATCACAGAGGGAACTATCACAGAAATTGAAGATGCTCTGCAATGCTTCCACCAACATCGAGAAGCCTTTCGTCCCGATATCATTTCATCATTCAACCTTCCATGCCAGCATTCCATGAAACACTATTTGTACATGATACAACTCTTCAGCTCACCCAATGGTTTGTGCTCCTCTATTACTGAGTCCAAACATATCAAGGCCATCAAGGAGCCATATCGCCAGTCCAACCGACATAACGCACTTGGTCAAATGCTTCTCACCAACCAACGACTAGACAAACTTGCCAGGTGTCAAGTGGATTTTCAAAAGCGTAGGATGCTTTCTGGCTCATGTATTTCGCACAGATGGTCAACTATTCGTAAGTACACCATATCCCTTTCACACAGTGCTATCACAGCTGAATACACCTCATACAGAATCTTCAAATCGTGAAGCGGGTGCTGATGACAACGGTCGCCGTTCTCCTGAGTGATCAGGCCTGGACAATGGCGAGGGTGAAGAAGACAATGAGGTGCTTGATATACCAATGAGCATGGAAGCTCATGTCGTACTTGCGCATGTGCCTCGTAAGTATTCCCAAAATTTAGTCTGGACAATACTTAATTTCAAGCCACAGAGCGATCCCGAGCATGTACTGTCTCTGAGCTCCGAGATGAACTTGGAATCCCAGGATTTCCTGATATGATCCGACATTTCATATATCAGATGCTGAATCGCAATGATCCCCATGCCCCTGATGAGATCCCGTTGGCTGATTGCCCATCATATGATGGGAAGGTGAAGGTCTTCGATTCCGCGAGCGCAATATACTATGCCCCCAGTGATGCCAGTGGGGTGCATGCAATGAAACGAGAAATCATTCGGTGCTGTCCATCGTGGAGGAAGGG
>JBBPND010000393.1:0-12492 GCA_038090655.1 Gastroboletus turbinatus
GGTACGAGACAGTTCCGTCATGGCTGTTGGTGATCGCGGCAGAGACGGAGATGGGGATGCCTACGGTGGACTGGATGATGAACATGAACACGAGGGCCCCTCCCTGGGTGGCTTGAGCGCACTAGGTGCGCGACTAAGGAGTCAAGTATCGGGTGATATCCTGGACGATGAGGAAGGAGGAGGGACAAGGAGTGGCGACGATTACTTTGACAAGTTCTCACTTGGACGGGCGTCTGTGACATCTGATCGGTCGGCTGGAGCCGTGAGGAGCATAGGAGGGCGAGTTAGCGTGGGGGCAGAGGATCACGAGCGATTGAGACGGGAGTATGAATACAAGATCGCGACGATGCAAGGCAGGATCGTGACGCTGGAGCGAGACCTGGGAAACGCAGAACAACGAGAAAAGGAATTGCGAGATGGTCAGCAGCGGATCAAACTATTGGAAGAAGAAATCGATGGTTTCCGCAAGGTGAGTTGTGATTGATACTGAATCCCGTTTTATGTTGACCATCTGTGTAGCGCGCCGAAGAACATGGGTCTGCAATGAGAGCACTGCAGAAAGAACTTGACGAAATTCGTGATCTGCGAGCTAGGGAGAAAGAAAGGGAAATGCAGCGAGCCCAAGACGACGAGGAAGAACTCCAAATACTCCGAGATCGCATCGAGCGCCTCGAGGATGAGCGTGAAGTTGGTTTGCCACGGGTTTGTCCTTTCACATCAGCGCCATCCCCTGTGTCTGACATTTTAAACAGGGCGATAGTGAAATGATCGAACAGCTTCGTTTGGATATGGAGGGTTTAGTCACTGAGTTGGCAGATCTAGGCCATCGGAACGACGAATTGATGACTGCGAAAGATGCGGACCTCGCGGTCATTCGCGATCTGGATAACCAGCTGAAAGAATACAAACGCAAGTATGAGCTGGCAAAAACTGAACTGAGAAGCGCCAAGGGTAAGTCTTCTTTCTGCATCTCGTCCGTGCTGATTTCGAGAACCTTTCCTTTCCCTCATAGCCACTTCTCAGTTGTATACCCAAACTCCCAAGATGGACGATCAGATGCCTATGGCATCGGATGGTGGGCTAGTAGACATACACGTCACTGCCTTTGTATCAGGAATCGACAGCCTTTTGACAGCAGGACGGTCGAATGCCCCGACGCGCGTCCTCATGCCTATGAAAGCTGTTGTAAACTCTACCACTGCGATCATCGAAGACGTTCGAGCATACGAATCACGACCTACGCGTGTCAACGTCGACGTTGATCATCTCCGCTCCCTCCGTGAACGCCTTGAAGCCACCCTTTCGAACCTCGTCGTCGCAACCAAAACACACGCCATGAGCTCTGGGATGTCCCCCGTCAGTCTCCTCGATGCAGCTGCGAGCCACGTCTCTGCGACCATCACAGAGATCTCGAGGCTCGTCTGCATTCGCAAGGCCACACGAGCCGAACAGGAAGAGTTCTCGATTCCTCTGCCTCCGCCGTCCCTTCGCTCCATCGAAGAACTGCGGTCTGGATACGAGCGCAAGTCGTCTGCTGCGAGCTTGAGGCGTGGAGATGGGGAATCGCTGGCTGCTCGATTCGCGGACCGAAGAGGGGCGTCGTCTTCGGAGCCTTCGAGTTCGAGTACGAACTCACCTCCACCTATATTCGACAAGTCGCACATTCCCGGGGGTGAAGTCATCAGTGACGACTCTGCACCGCCTGAAGATGCATGGTCCGAGCTCAAGGTGCGTTTACGTTTTACGTTTTTGCAGTGACAGGGCTGTCGTTGACCTTGACCTTGTCACAGCCCTATCTCGAAGCTCAGACGGAATCCATCGTGTACGCCATCCAGAGCGTACTCTCTGGCGTGCGCACCCCGATACCGGCACCGACGCTGAACGAAAACTTGACGCAGATCATCACGATCGTGTCGAGCATCGTCGCTGTCTGTAGTGGCAACGTACCTCCCGCTTCTGCGCAACAAGGCGCCGAGATTTTAGATCAGCTTTCGGAGCATGCCAAGAAGCTTCAAGACGTGCAAGCGTTGCCGGAGGTGACGAAAGAGTCGAGGCAGATCATGGCCAAGTCTAGTTTTGCGGTCGCGAACGCGATGAAGGGGTTGATGAAGTTGAGCGAGCGGTAGGCGTGGGCGATCGGTCGGTTTCCATGTCCCCTGCTGTTTTGTTTTTGTCTATTTTTTTCGTTCAAACCGATCATGCGGCGCGTGCACGGGCTTGATCATGTCCTCGTAATGTCAGTAATATCCTAGTATTTCGCTTCATGCTCTTCTGCTATGTTATATCCCTCCTGGACTACGTGTTACAATATCATTACATGACATGGGCATGGGCATGTATACAGAGAAATAAAAATCTCGTACGTGTTCAGATCTACACTAAATTGCTTAGCAAGAAGCTTCATTGCATACTAAGTAGTCTGGGGAGGGGCCATGTTAGATGAACAAATGAAATGTGAGGAATCCATAGTTGCTTACCATTCGTGATAACCAAATCAAACATTTACCTAATTCGTGGTCCTGCTGTCTTGGACGTGAGAGGGACCACCTGATTCAATGGGTCATGGAAGCTGAGCGCTCAGGCTTCCGTCTGACTGCAGCTGCATCTTGAACTGCATTGCCATATATTGCATCGAGCAGGTAACCAGGTGGGAACCCAAGAACCAGGACAGTGACATATGTCAATGCTACTAATGACAAATTTGATGTCAATCACCCATTCCACAGCTATAGGAAAAACAATGTACCTGTCCCTTCAGGGAAGGTATGAGAGTACCATAACAGTAGCATGACATATATATGGTCAAACATGCCACGCCATCCAACAGCACACGCCCACATGTTGTCGGCAGCAGCTAACATGCCGAACACAAGTGTGATGGTGGAGAGGCATGAGACAGTGCCGAAAACCTGCGCCAGGGTCAGCACATCCAAATCTTGGCGTGCCACTCGCAGTGTTGGGATTACAATAGCATAGCAGACGAGCATTGGAATGAAATGCCCGAGGAAATGGGAGAATTCATCAAACAGTGGGTCAGGTTGCAGGCTAGAGGGTGCCTCTTTATCAGTGGTTGTGTTTCGCGACATGTGGCTGACTACTAAGAATTAGGGGTTACTTGGCCTTCATGAAGCGTGGGAAGGAATGTGTAACTTCTTTTCCAATCGTGGCAACTCCTCAGGCTGGTGTTGTGATTGACCAACAATCCATCGGCGTGGCCAAGCAATCCACCGGTTTCACCGACATTGATGGTATCCTTGGTATATGCCCGCTTTCTTGGTCGTCGCAGCAAGGTCACTTGGCTGGGACCCGAGTAAGAATAAGCGCATGCGAGAACAGATCCATATTGAGAATAAGAAGACATGTTTATGGGTATCACCAGTCACCGGTCACCCCCACCCAATAATGGGCAGATTTGGCCTCGTTTCGAGTCGTTCGCTCAACAGTCACGTCATTGGAGGTAGTTCTAATTCGGTTTACCTCGTCAGCGGCATCGGAGTCCACTCTGGATCTGGCCTCGACTTTACACTGGGGTACACCTTCCTGTACGTCTATAGTTGTTTTGTTTTCCGTTCACAGCGATCGTGGATTCTGATGTTTGCCTTACTAGACATTATTCCTGCACCCGTCGGGTACTACGAAAAGGATGTCCGGCTCGGTTAACTCATGGCCACACATTACTACCCTCCAATCTCTGCCGATGGACCGTCTTCGCTCCCGGCGGACTTCTGCAGGACGATCAAACCTGAGTCCACTCGAGGGACCATAGATCAATATTTTCGACCTGTCCAATGGATGCTGTCCCGCAACAACCTGAAGGACCGGCCGCCAAGTACTCGTTTTGCTGAGCCCATTCGAGGCCGGTAGCTTGATGCCAGACATCAGGGCCAGCAAATTCGTCCACCTTCATGTGTATGCACCCCGCACATCCCTGCGAATGCAACCATCCGACGATCTCCAACTTTATGCCATTCCTTCCATGCCATCCGACTGGACTCCACCTTGGGCTCTGATCGACAAGCTCAACCTGTTCGCTGGGCAGCTCTATCAGGGACTATTATTTGTACCTCCGACTGTGTCGTTTCCTCGACGAATTCACGAAAGAGTTCTCAGGTTCGCCGCTACCTTCCGTGATGGCGCTACTTGCCATTCGGAACAGAGGGCGACCGTTCGCACAGACACACATGGGCAGAATTCTTCAAGGGGAGCAACTAATGAAGAAAGACTTTGAGCGGTCAACGTCGGTTGTGGCTGATCACAACCTTCCTGCATCTGCAACGATGTCTACCACTGATTGACGATAAATTGCTCGTCGATGGTGGGTTCTCTGATAGGTAAATGTTGACGGAGGACTCATCATCTGCTTTGCAGCTTTACAGTTGCCCGTCTTCGTTCTCCCACTTTGTACATATTCAAAGTATGAGGCTTTCACCGTATATACACATTCTCGTATGGTATATCACTACGCAAACCAGACATCGCATGTAATTTGTAACAATTTGATGGGGGGCTTCGTCACTGCGAGTCTCCGTCATCTCACCACCGTGTGCGACATGTGGAACGAGATCATGAGGAAATATACCGAGAAGGAGTTGGCTGCCGTCGGTGTCGCGATGGATGAGAAGAACTTGTCACCGGCGAGACGAAGCAACGGCCGTTACCTCACCACCCAAGCACCGTGGCCGTGGCAGAGGAAAGCGCACCGCACTGCGCCGAGGAGGCCCACCCGAACTTGGCTCAGGACTTGGACAATGGGATATGTAGATACACTGCTGAGCGCCTGAACAAACCAATCAATCAAGAGTCCTTGGACACCGTATGATGTCGTCGAGAGATGTGGGCATCCTTGCTTTGGACAGCACAGCGGATCCACAATGCATTATTACTGATCTATTTGAACGAGTGCAATCTGGGTTGCTTGCTTGAAGGTTATTGATTGGGGAAATGATTTCCATCCTCTACACGTCGTCACAAGGTCATAGAAACTTGGTACATTATTGTACTCGCACAGTGAACAGTGATATGCTAATACAAATTGAGGGTACTTGACAAACACATGCTTTAACAAATGATTCGAGTGATGACAGAAGGATGTTGGTTGCAGGAAATACCATGCTTTAGTTTGCGATCGGACTCAAGAGTAGATCATTCAGGCGCCGAGGGGAGATACCGTCGGAAAAGACCTACAGGCGAGTCTAAGCATATAAACATGGAGAAACACGATCGACTTACCCCAACGTGAGAGATACAGTATTGCCCTTTCCTCGTTGTGAGGGAGCCATCCACTCCAACACAGTAGACATCCTCGGCCGCGCCGCCGGATCCCTGTTCATAAGTTTTCTGACTATCTCGAGAAGCGCCGTCCGATCCGCCGAGGAAGCACAGCAAGAACACAGTTCTTCCAACGTTCTTCCACAACTCCACAAATCAGCGAGCATCGGCTTGTACTGTCCCTTGCGAACCTCCGGGGCCATGTAGCCTTCCGTGCCGGCAACCCCACAGTATTTGACATCTGCTCCGCGGACACGGATGGACACACTAAAGTCGATGATGGATAGACGACCGCCTTCCGAAGGGATGATGACGTTCTGCGGTTTGAGGTCCATGTGGGCAACATTATGCTCGTGCATGAACGCGACTGCTTCGATGAGCTGTTGAGCCACAGACCACAGCCGTTCGCTAGGATTATCCAGTGAGGACAGCCAGCCGCCAGCGACAGGCATTGATATGACGGTGCCTCCTTGAACAGGCCAGAATCGAACGCCGGAGATGGTATGGTTCGACGGGGACTCGATCTCCGTGAGGTATTGTAGAACGGTGACCTCCCTCTCTCGTTGCACGAACTTGAGGTACCCATGCTTGTTGCCAGTCTTGCTCACGATCACGGCAAGTTGAGGATGCTAGGGGACATGTGTTAGTCCGAATACCCCTGAAGACAGGAACGCGCACCCCCCATGGGATGAGTTCGATCTTGTAATTCATCTGACGCAAAACCTTTTGGATATCCTCGGCCTCAAAGACGCCCAGATCATCTTCGTCTTGTGATTCGTCGGGTCCTTCGGGCCCCTCCGTTATAGGTTCCATGACAGTACTGCCCGATGTCTTCGATTGGGGATCCGGTGAGCTGAGCGACAGGACTTTTTTCGCGACGGCCTTGATGTCTTGCAGGCTGTCTTTCTTGAGCTGGTCCAAGTCGCCAGACAACTCGGTTATCTGTGCGGCTAGATTGTACATCTCGCGCAGAAAATCTACCTCTTGTAGGTTCTCGGTGAGATTGAAGTCTTTCCGATGAATGCATACCTATGCGCTTCCGTTAGTAGCTCCAAGACAACAATATCGTGAGGACTGACCGCCTTATTCCTGTAGAGATTATTCCTATGCGTCGCATTGCCACGGCCGGTTTGCATCACAATATATCGAGACGCAACCATGTTGGCAGCGACATAGACGGCCACTACAAAAAAGGTTCGCTTGGACGTAGATGGTAGCAAAAATTTTCCGGCACGGGCAAGAGCAATCGCTTGAACAAGGATCCGGGACCGGTCGTTTTCCTGCGACTGCGATATCACTTCAGAGATGACGAATGGGATCTTGTGCTCAGGGGAAATGACCATCCAGTCACTCCTAGGAGTAAATTTGCGCCAGACATTGCGCGCCGACGTGGTGTCCACAAAAACTGGAAAACCCCACGATTTCTCCCTAGAAGAGTGTTGGTGAGATAGGAATGTGGACATAAACCAGTACCTACTGATGGTACTTGAAGCCGCTAGAATCGTCGATCTCGGAGAAGAACGGTGGCTGAATAAAGTGAACAGTGAAGTTGCTGGCCTTGAGAGCCGACGAGCTTCCTTCGGCGGTAATCATCAACACGTCGCTATGATAACATCGCAAAATGTTATAGAACGCTGCAAACTCTCGATCATTGATCACCGTGTGTGAGTCATCGTCACCAGGCGTAAAGACACTATTAAACTGCGTCTGGTAGGTGCACGCGTTTTGAAAATCGCGTTTCTGCTCATCATCCGGCTGGAAGGTTTCTGCATCAGAGTCTGGAGAATATGACAGCACACAAAGTACATGCCTGATAGACCCGTTCCTCCGCCAGAGCTTCTTGAATTTCACTGAATTCAGGCGGCAGATCATTGACCCTGGTCGCGAGGATACCACCTTGCAAGTTCCTCTCCACATCAGCTGGATGCCACTTGCCCAGGGTCTCGACCGTTACTTGCAGACATTTGAATAGTGTGTCGTGATCCTCTCTCAACGTCGCAATTGCCCGGTTTGAGTCCCCGAGTGCTGAGAAAGCAACACAGTTAGCAAAACAAAGCACTCGGAGCCTAAAGAATCGTCACTCACGGTCAGAAAAATCAATAACTAAATAGGCACGGTCAACTGAAAACCGCTTCGCCAACCGGCGAACCTTTGTTGTTATAGGGTTGACACGTGCCCTATTGGTCTCCTCCAGGCATGCTTGCTTCACCTGGTCCAGAAAGTCCTCGGCAGCGTCTTGCTCATCATCGTCATCCTCCCCTTCACCCTCGCCGTCATCTGGCATGGCGACCAACACTGACTCCTTCAACCGGTAGAACTTGCAATTCTTGTAGGAAACCTTAGTAGGAATAAGTTTAGTCACGTCGACATCGTTTCGATTTAAGAGCTTGGAGAAGAGCTTGACGAGCGTGTCGTCAAGCTGAGCCGAAACAATCTCCAGTTGATTTCCAAGAAGAATCCAGAATTCAACTCCACCTGTAAAATGAGTCGCAAGTCAATCACGGATTGCAATGGCTAGATAGAAAATGGAGGTGAGTGCTCACTCATCGCGTCGGCTGCGTCGTAGTTGGAAAATGAAGTTGGCCGGACGCACTGGAGGGTATTATATACCCTCCCAGCGGTCCACTGAGGAATGCTGTGGACAGTGTGGACCAACAATGGCCAGCGGCAAGTTTTGTTGTTGTCGCGCCCACATATTCGCCTTTTTTGGGTGACACTGGAAGCGTATAAATCACTACCCGCGACAGGTACCCGTGCCATCGAAGAAAGCTTCCGCTCGACGAACAATGCTGAAGATAAATTCTTTCATCCACGAGCTGAAGCCTGGGTGCAGTAACAATATATAGAGGCGATGATGATGCAAGGTTGAAAGAGTGACTCTCCGTCATATTTGGTTCATCCATGCAGACGCCGACCATTGGAGAGACACCGCCAAGATGATCCAATGGGTTCTCCGCAGCACCTTTCCTTCCGCTACTGCTGAATACTCCGCGGATTGGCAAAACCGCATGGGGATGGGCCAGCCAGTGATCCTCGATCGTGTTATTTTCTCCGATCGCTCAGCCGTGATGAAAGGTGAAACCTGCCAGTATGATGGGACTCACCGCTTCAGAGGCGTTGTCTTTTTTCATGAATGCTCAATGCTCATACCATTTCTTTTTCGTAACAGACCAAGCGCATGCTCAAACCTATATTCCACACGTACCCTTCAATGAGTTCAATATCTGTGCCTAGCCCATCTCAATTACTCCCCACCCTCCCCAAGCTGTTGGGATGAGCTCGTTATTTCTTCTCAGGAACAGCGAACTCTGACCCGTTCAGCGCACTTTCCAGAGCTCTACATCGGTTCCCCACGACGTGCGCATGGTCAACCTCTTCGAAGTCAAAAGTTACGTCGCATGCACGCGACTCTTCTCTCCTCGGTAATACAGATCTCTGCTGAACCTTAGCAACATCACTGATGGGATCAACGATGCAGAGGCGAGCCTGTTGAAGGTAGTGGACTCAATCCAAATCTAAGCAGGAAGCAGGGCGAAGGTCCAAGCGAAAGACTAAATCCAGACCTCCGTGAGCCCCGCTGACATCCTTACCATGTGTCTGCGCATCATTGACACGTCATACAGCGACGGGGGACCAGAAGGTGGTGCAACTGGAATACCTGTTCTCTACCACTGATCTCACCCATTCGGTCGAACCAAACTCAATCATACGCTCAACTTCATCCACAAGCTCAGCCATACTTTCATCCGACACACAATCTGCTGCTGGAATTACTATCTGCAATCTGTCCGGCGACACAGCAACAAATACTACCACTGGGCAGCAAGCGATATTCCTATCAGCGCTGCAAGGATTGCTTGCTACAACCCCCACCTGCTACAGCTCGCGGTGACAAACATGGGGCCTTTCGCAAGTAGCGGCGAACAGACCACTGAAAAAAAACCATGCATGCCATGAGCTCTGGGATGTCGCCCGTTAGTCTACCCGGTGCAGCTGCGAGCTGCATCTCTGCGACCATCACGGATATCTCGAGCTTTGTCCGCACTTGGAAGGCCACACGAACCGAACAGGAGGAATACTCGGTTCCTCCGCTGTCCCTTCGCTCCATCGAAGAGCTATGGTCTGGACACGTCTGCTATGAGCTCAAGGCGTGGAGAAGGGGAATCACTGGCTGCTCGATTCCCGGACCGAACAAGGGCGTCGTCGTCTGAGCCTTTGAGTTCGAGTACGAACTCGCCCCCACCCATATTCAACAAGGCGCTCATTCCTGGGAGTGAAGTCATCAGTGACGACTCTGCACTGCCCGAAGATGCATGGTCTGAGCTCAAGGTGCGTTTGCATTTACGTTTCGCAGTGAGCTGTTGTTTACCTTGTCACAGCCCTATCTCAGAGCTCAGACGGAATCCATTGTGTATGCCATCCAGAGCGTACTCTCTGGCGTTCGCACCCCGATACCGGCACCGACTCTGAATGAGAACTTGACGCAGATCATCATGATCGTGTCAAGCATTGTTACCGTCTGTAGTTACAACGTACCTCCCGCTTCTGCGCAACAAGGCGCCGAGATCTTAGAGCAGCTTTCGGAGCATGCCAAGAAGCTTCAAGACGTGCAAGCGTTGCCAGAGGTGACGAAAGAGTCGAGGCAGATCATGGCCAAGTCCAGTTTTGTGGTCACAAATACGATGAAGGGGTTGATGAAGTTGGGCGAGCGGTAGGCATGGGCGAGCGGTCGTTTTCCATGCCCCATATTTTTTTTCGTTCAAACCGATCATGCAGCGCGTGCGCGGGTTGATCATATCCTCATATGCCAGTATTTCGCTTCATGCTCTTCCGCTATGTTATATCTCTCCTGGACCACGTGTTACAATATCATACATTACATGCCTCATTCTTCGGTGCAGACTGCAGACTCGGTTATTTAAGAAAGCTTTATTTCGTACTAGTCGGGGGATCCGGGGACCGTATCCGCATTACTGAAAAGGATGGATGAATTAATGGAATGTGAGGAACCATAGTTATTTACCATTCGTGATAACCAAATTAAACATATTTACCTAATTCATGTGGTCCTGCTGTCTTGGATGTAAGAGGAACCGCCTGATTCAATGGGTCATGGCAGCTAAGCGCTGCCTGTCACACCGCCCAACTGCAGCTGCATCTTGAATTGCAGTGTCATAAATCACATCGAGCAGGTAACCAGGTGGGATCCCAAGAACCAGAACAATGACATATGTTAATGCTGATGTGACAAATTTGATGATCACCCATTCCATGACATGACAGCAGATAGGGAAAACAACTTACCAGTCCCTTCGGGAAAAGTATAAGAGTACCATAAAAGTAACATGACATATGTATGGTCAAACATGCCACGCCATGCAACAACGAATGCCCATATGTCCGCGGCAGCAGTGAACATCCCGAAAGCAAGTGCGATGGTGGAGAAGCATGAGACGGTGCCAAAAACACGTGCCAGGGTCAGCACGTCCAAGTCTTGGCGTACGATTCGTAGTGTCATGGTTACAATGGCATAGCAGACGAGGGTTACAATAGCATAGCAGATGAGGATCAGAATGAGATGATTGAGGGGAGGGTCATTCGTGAATTCATCAAGCTGTGAGTCAGGTTGCAGGCTTGAGGGTGCCGCTTCTTTATCGGTTGTTTGCCGCGACATGGTGACGATGGTGGCCGACTACTAAGATCTAAGAATTAGGGGTTAAGCCTTCGGCAAGATAAAGATGAGGCGTGGGAAGGCATTTGTAACCTCGTGGACTGCTGACTCATCCCACTCTATCGCCTGCATCCTATGCATTGCAATGGGTTTCAAGCCCTAATTTCCCTTACTGAGTTCGTACATGGTACCCCAGCAAATGAGCTGTGGCAATTGAGTGACCCCATTGACCAGTCGGAAAGCCTCATAGTATCTGGAATCTTGCCGAGCACTGTAATTCTACACTGGCACATCTACCATCTGAAAGCAGTGACGAAGTGACTTGGCAATCTCCGTTTTTGCTAAATGGCCTGGGATTCCAGGCCCTGCTGCCTTGAACTTCTCGCAAGAGAGTCTCCTTCAAACGACACCTAAACCTGCCGCCCGAAGAAACACACCTGTAGTCTAAAAAGCGTCCGAAGGTGAGTAGCTCTGAGCTTCGTTATGACTCATTTGATTGAGTATGACATGTAGATATCATTAAACGAGGAGGACCCCCCCCCTCCCACAATGACGAAGATCGGTTTAATGGCGAACTGGTTGATCTGCCATCCCCAAGAAACACCATTTTTAGGAAGCCACAGGGACGTCCACGACTCCACGCACCATATTGATCGATAAAGTTACCCGGACCAGCCTGAGACTCAGGGTACGGCCAGCAATACGGTCCCTACAGTATTGGACAACCTTTTCTCTCAAAGAACGATATCTGCGTTCCTGTCGACCACCGTTGGCGATGCGATTCGGAGGGTTTCGCAGCGTTGTTGGTACTTACTACTGTCTTCAACTTGAATGCTGCCGTTGCTGGCCGTCCACTTTCACACGCACTTGGCCGCCTGTCCGTTTGGGTCGGACCTGCGTTCGCTTTTCTGGCACATGACATTGAAAGCGTTGCGCGGAAAAATACCGTTTGACCAGCAGATACCATTGTACTCATCCATATTGGCGTCTAGCGTACACAAGGATCTTGAATCGTCGTTCCTCAAGCGAAACCCTCATGGATATACAAACACTTGGGCCCTGCCACCTTGTCGTCCAAAATTGACTGCGGTCCGAGGTCGTGTCATGTCAACAAGCCATCATCAGGTACGCAGTACGCAGCGTGTAGTACATGGGTGAAATAAAGATTCTATAGTATGTACATGTACGTCAAAAAATGCTTCAACGTCGGCCGCAGACAAGGAATGGGAATGTTAACCCACAGCCCGATTACGCAGTCTGACACTCAATGTGCGGTGGGGACAGATAACTGCAGTCTCTCTAAACAAAGTTTCGCGACGACCTCACCGTCCAGCGGTATGTTGTTCCCCTGGAACCCCTCTGGATACTTGATCGGCGGAACTTTGGGATTCGTGAACGTCCTGTAGAGTCCAAGCGAGCCGACGAGTACGGCGGTTCAAGACGTCGTCAAGGTGAACGGACGTAGCGATGCAAAACGGTGGTACGCACTTATCACCCCAAACACCATAATGCACCATCCCTAGCGCTCGCGTAGGGTACTCGTAGTCGCGTGT
>JBBPND010000394.1:0-12468 GCA_038090655.1 Gastroboletus turbinatus
ATGGGATAAAGGTATATATGCTATGGGCAGAGGTACACTCGTATTAGGTTACCTGAAATGACATGGTGATGAACCTGAATGAAGGTTATGAAGTGTATTAATAAGTGAGGTAACAGGTCAAGCGAATCATAGAAAAGGTTTGTACTTCCAATACTTCCGGTGTTTCCGAGTCGGAACAGCGCGGGAATATTCCGGAAGTGCACGGGAAATTTCCGGAAGAAGTTCCGGAATGGTGATGCTGGTCCGAAACTCAGAACCAGTGGAACTTGTGTGGTTTATGGTTGGATATTGTCAAATGTAGACAGTGGGATGTGAGGGAGGCTTTCAGACAATGGCGACAGATGTGAAACGGAGGATTGAAAGATGGATTACTAATCCTAAGTATAGACTACTTATACTTCCGGACATTTCTGGAGCAATGGGGACAATGTATGTAAGGTGGAATGACTAAATTGTCAAAAAGGGAGGTAAGAAGCGTAAGGTATGAACTGCTAAAGCATCTGACAACACTCTTCATAAGGAATTGAAGTGATAGGAAGTGTCTGAATCTGTTTTAATTGGACCGGAATATGCACAGAGGTTTCTCAACGTGAGCGGAAGTGCGAACGCGAAGAGCAGAAGAAAGGCAGAAGGCACGAAGGGATGGTGTACAATGAGGGAAGGGTTGGGAAGTGGTCGTAGCATGTCTGTGAATATAGGGAATATATGTTCCCTACATCCGAGGAGGACTTTACTGCTGACTGTCCCCAGTCAGTCACAGTCGCTTATGTATGTAAGTGCAGAGAATGCGTTGGAATGCGAATGTGTGTCAAACCCTATCGATTCCTGACTTCACCCTTTACCACTGTTCTTTACTCGCTCCTGCATCTCCATCCATGTCCTCTACTCTCACTTCCATCAAGTTGCTCACCGGTTATGAAGATTCCGAGGAGGAAGAGAAGCGTGAAGCCGAAATGCTGCTTGTGGAGACAGTGGAGGGGCTGCTAACCTGCACAAAGTGCATGCTGGATGACCAGGAGGGTTTAGAAGAGGAACAGGAAGAATGGATTATCCTCTGGAACCGTGACATGGTGCGTCCACTCCGTTCTCTATCGCCCAAAATGGATTTGAATTGTGCATATTTCTAGGAGGCTATACATGTCGCACTCAAGCAGCTCCGTGGTCTGGGTCTGCAGCCGCAGATTGCGTGAGAAACTTTCCTCATTTTCAACCAGGCTAATGAGGTGCACAACAAGTGGGCGAGGGAGACAACAGAGCAGGAGGAGGAAGTGATTCGTGCTGAGGAGGAGAAGAAATGTGTGGAGACTTTGCAAGTTCCTTCGCAAGCGCAGAAAACACGGACGAGCCCATTGGATGGGGGATCTGGAAGATTGGGGACATCAGTGGAGGTGGTGATACCCAGTAGGCAAAAGGTAAGTGTGATCGAGCTGGTCGCTGTGACTGATCCAACTCAAATTGCAGTGATTGTGTCAAGATCTCGTGGAGGAGGGAGCCGAGGAAGTCGCGCTTGCGGAAGGTGAGGTCCTGCATGACTCTGGATGCAGCAAGTGCATCCAACGAGGTGTGCCCTGCGTCAGGTGCCCAACCCCACGTGCTGAATGTGCACGCACTTCAAAACTGCTTGTGAAAGGTCCTCTGGACGAGGCCGAGGTGTGGAGTGGAAGTCTAGAGGTCCTGGTGAGTATATCAATGGCTCTTTGTCCCTTTTTTGTTAACTCTGTGGTTACAGGTCACAGGTCTCGAGCTGGTTGCCGTCAGCCATCTCCACTTTCCATCAAATCCTCAGATGTCGAAGTCGGTTGTTCCACTATGAAAGGCAAAGTGAAGGCGGAGGTGAAGGGATCATGGGATGAAGATTTTGACCAGACCGTAACGCATCTGGAGGTGAAGATTCGTGAGTCACAGGCACATTTGAAGAAGATGGAGTCAGAGATGGACGAGATGATGCGCGAGCTAGCAGAGCTCAAGCAGTGGAAGATGAGGGGTTAGGTGTGTGCAGTGGGTCCAGTGATTCCGTTTTTCTTCTTCCGTGTGTACAATGTACTCCACATCACCTTCAACAACAACCATAGACCATCATTAATATTGAACAAATACGATATGTCTCCGTTTTACCCTGGGATTTGTCCGGTGACCTTCAACACTCCTTTTATGCTGGGATTAGTCTGGAGAATTGATCAACTATCAGAACAACAACAAAAAACACTATATGATACATCTCTCCCCTCTCTCGCTTTCTCCTTCTCTGAACGTTCAACGTCCCTCACAGTCAATCTATATACAGTGGCTCAAATAAATGTCCCAATGTTGGGCCATTTTGGAAAGACTTGACATTTGCAAGAGAACCAAAACATGTTAGCTCCAACCCTTGCAGGGTCATCAATAGCCCTAACCCTTGCCCTGACGATGAGCTCTTATTCATGTGATTTGGTTGCCATGGCACTGAGATATAACCATATTAAAATGTCATGTCATTGGGACACTTATTTGACCATGATCTTATCAGTCATCATTTGGTAAATAACATAATGTTCTGATGGATGCTGTGCTTCAACCCTGTCTCATTATGTAACTTACATAACCCTGAGCACTATAAAGGGCAGGGATACCACCCAGCTAACCCTACTTTACCATGAAGCCCATTTCTGCCTCTGCTAGAGCCAATATCCTGTTTCTCTCTGAATCTGGCCTTTTTGCTAGGAAAATATCCTCCCAAACTGGTCTGGGGAAGTCCCCTGTGGCCAGGATTATTAAAGAGATTCATCCAGGCAAGGAAAACATCAAATTAGGCCCTCCTTCCAAGCTTTCTCCTACAGATAGAAGGAGAATTGTCTCTAGTATTACTTTTTGCAAGGTTGAAAATGCTGTCCAGGCAACCCATCTCATCAATTCTACCCTCTCCTCTCCTGTCTCTTCCCAAGCTGTTTGCAATGTGCTAATAATGTCTGCATCTCTAAAGGCTGTAGTCAAGAAAAAGAAACCACCCTTGTCTGTTAGACATAGGAAACATAGGCTGGCCTTTGCTCTCAAGCACCAACACTGGACTGTGGAGGACTGGACCAGGGTAATTTGGTCAGATGAGACCAAGATAAATAGGATTGGGTCAGATGGAAGGAAGTATGTGTGGAAAGTGGCAGGAAAACCTTTGCAAGACAAGGAGGTAAAGGGACAGTAAAGTTTGGAGGAGGTTCCTTGATGGTTTGGGGATGCATGGGCTGGAATGGAGTGGGATTCCTTGCAGAGGTGGAAGGGAGGATGAATGCTGAGCAGTAAGTCTCCATTTTGGAGGATAATCTACTTCCTACTATGGAATATTATTCTGGAATGCCTGAGGAGAGCATTATCTTTCAACAAGATAATGACGCCAAGCACACCTCTAAAAGAGCCCAGGAGTGGCCAGAATCTCAAGGTATCAAGGTTCTTGATTGGCCAGCACAATCAATTATGTCCTTGGCATACCTCAAGCAATGTCTTTACTATTCAGAGTCAGAGTCAGATAGTAATGATGACAGTTAGTAGAACATATATTTTTCTGGCTTTACATGCCTGTAGTCTATTATGATTAGGTTAGGTTAGGTTACACTACCCCTGTCCATAGAGCTTGCTGGCTTGGGATGTCCTACCACAATGTTCTCTTCCTTGAGGACATTGTGCCTGCCTTATGTACTCAATTCAAAGAATGATTTATTTCTTCTACTTTAAGGATGTGGATGTTGCAGCTTATAACAATATATACTGATGGTGCAGTTTCACATATGATGTGGATGCAGTTTTTCTGTGCAAGATGTGTTCTCACATGGAATAGAGCTTATGCTTTTCACCAATGTTACTGGTTGTTTTACATGCCCAAACAGTAAAATTACAGCAGCCATGTTTGCTGGCAAATATATATTGGGGGACCCTGGCATGTGCAGCTGTCAGCATGTGGTGGCAACAGCGTATAAACCAATTGAGTATGATTTACCACTGCAAGGTTAACTATACAGTATGTCATCAAATAAGGGCTATTAGTGAAAACACTATCAACTGAGGATGAATATAAAGTGGACATGGACATGATACATGATTGGGATATACAAGGCACAAAGGGTCTGGATATACAATGTATGTGCAGCATGATACATACAGTGGAGACAGGTTGTGTGTTTGAGGTACATATAGTGATACTTCATTGTATATGCAATGACATCCATTGAGTCTCATGGGAAATTTCTTAAGTCAAATCCTGTCTGTGTCCAATACAAGTTCTCATGCTTCAACACCACTCTGGTCAGTCACTACTTCCAACCCTAGGCCCCCCCAGCCAGACCTACCAATTTCAGCACTCCAAGCAACCAGATCTTGAAGAACCACTTGTTCCAGGATACCATGAGTATTATGGCACTTAGAGTGCTCCAGTCAGGTTGAACACAATTCAACAATACTTATCCCTCAACATGCCAAACAGCTGAAATTTTTTTGCAAAGGACCTTTGTGTCTGATAAGCTTGAGGAAGCTGCTCAGCTACAAGCCCTCAAAAAGACACTGGACTCAAAGGATTTTCAGGTAAGATTAATGATGTCCTCAGTCAATATACACTCACTTGCATCTATAGACCCCACTTAACACTTGGCTTTCAGCTTGTCTTCTCTCTATGAATCTCACTGTCTACATTACTGATGTATCTACATCTATTGTTATACATACCAACATTTCTATCATTGGCAAATGAAATTGAGTGTTATGTGCATATCCAGCTGTGGTCTGTTGTGTAACTTGGATATTGGTCCACCTATGTATATACTCCACATGCCAGTGTATCTGTAAGTGTACATACAATACATACACAACTTGGTTATGGAACAAGTGCTAAGGGAAAAGATGCTTGGCACATAGGATGAATATAATTTGCATACTACTAAATTTGGTTGTGTACTATACAACATTTACTGTGGAGCATATAGTTGGACAGTGGGTCGTTTATTTAATGACTATCAAGAATATGTATATCTGTGTGCTCCTATATGGAGAGGTATGGCTTAGACCTCAGTGACAATGAGGAGGATGGGCAAAGTGATCAATCCAACATACCAGACAATGGTCATGAATCCATCAATGAAAGGGATGTATTCAGTGAATGGTCTGACCAGGAGAATGACAACCGACCATATAAGCTGCCCATGTGTCATATCTCATAAAACTACTAAGTACAACTCCGGTACTCCAGACTTGTTTCCGCTTTGTATAAGCTAACTCCAGTGTGTTCTCCCTTGAGACGCAACTCCTGACCTCCAGACATGTACACCCCTCTCATCAACCTTCTTATATCCACCTCCATACATCCGTCCATATACATCCTAGTCCCGCTTCTTACTTATCTCCGTACCTATGCTTCACTTAGGAGCACAGCTCTGATGACACTTATCCTCCAATCTTACCTACAAATCCTATATACCTCTGAAGTATATAAACCCCTAGATAAACTCCTGTACACTCAGTTGGAATATCATTTTAGACTCACACTCCTGTCCTCAAGTCTTGAAGACTCTCCTCTGACCTTCTGCTTGACTTGACATCTGACATCTAAGTCATTAACCTCCGACATCTCCGACCTCTCCAAAATCCGGGACATCAAACTCAGCAAGGGCGCACCACATATGGTGAAGCCAAGTCCCAACAACCTAAGTCAACTCCGACATTCCGGAGTTACTTCTGGAGTGCACGGTCTTAACACCATGCTCCACCACCACAATGAGCTTGATAGGGATAGAGAAGATGTCCACAATGCATCCACAATGTGTCCACTATTACACCATCCTCCACATTCCCATGTCTCCATCCATCCCTTTAGCTCCACCCACTCCCTGTACTTCTGATCATTACAAAGACCTCATGAACAGAGTCCTGGGCATTCAAGTCCATGCAAACACAGAAACTGTTACATGGATGAGCAGCCAGAGGACCATTCTGGCCTATCTGGAGAATTGAAGCAGATCCCACAGGAAGAACATCCTATGAACAAACAGGGACTATGTTGCAGATCTTGAGTCTTTGCGCTGACCCTTTTTCAGATGCTTGGATGATGGCATGGCCATCGGATGGGCCCAAAGACAAAGTGCTGTAAACTACAAGTTGATGCAACCACCAATCTTTGGTCCAAACAGATGTGGGGTATCGCATACCATGCCAGGGTCATCTCATATACCCACTACAATGTGGAAGATGCAGCAATGTACTGCATTTCAATAATTGGCATCAAGTCCTGGGTCATCATCACTCACAAAGTCACCACAACAAAATGAAGGCTACTCTAGAGGATATCATTTGCAGCAGATCTGTTCTCTCGAAGCATGTAAACAAGGTTATGTTCAAGACAATTAACCTTTATCCTGGGGATCTCCTATGAGGGAATCCCTCCCTATTGTTCCTAGCCAGTGATAACATCATGATAACATCATGCCTTCAGAACAGCCACATGGTCTACACCCTGATCTCCAGTATGTGTTGAGGAGGCCATTTCTTTAACCTTGACACCATGCACCTGATCAAACTGTTGAGATTCCTCAACACCACCCAAGGCAAGTCTTTCACCAACCAAGCACACAAAGATACCTTGGAGACCCTCAGCAGGCTTGTCCTTGCACTACCCTTTATAAACACCCCTCAAAGTAAGTTTTCTCTTATCAAGCACAACTGAAACTAATTTCAAAGCTTTACAAAAACTCCCTCATTGTGCTTTGTGGTATGATTGTGTACCATACAAATTATTCAGCCAAAGAGCAGCTGCATCAAATGTCACATACTCTTGAGCCAGCGCAGGTGATTGATGATACTGTCCTCCAACACTTTGGGCTCACCGGACTCATGCACTACAAAGTGCACCTCAAGACCATAGGAACAAACTCCTATGAGAGGGAAGAGGAGGTAATTGTGTTTGATTTATTGGAAGGCTTCAGATGCTAGCAGATACTCCACTAATCTACCCACACTATATCAGATTTTCACTCAATACATCTTTGGTTCAACATATGTTGTGTTGAATTAGTTTTCATATGGATTACCTGTACTTTTTACATATTCATGAACTATATAACCCTTTGCTTTGACTGGCTATCTGCAAGGAAAAGGTACCATGTATGTAGCACAGACAACCCTTCATGATAGACATGGTCATTTGTGTGTATCATGATTATGGGCCACATGACAGTGATCTGGTGCTGTATTTCCTGACAGACTCGTTATGTTGGATGATCAGTTGTGCCATCACTTAGTTACAATCTCTATTCCTGATGAGCATGTGTGACTGACCATTGGACATACTCACATATGGGCTTACTCTCTGTGACTGACTGCCATGACTATGTGTGACCATGACTCAAATGATGCAACATCACCAACCTTTTGAGCCTCAAAGATAATGATTTTGGTTACATCGAAGACAGGGTTTTCATGTCCTGGCCTTCTCAAAAGAGCATGTACTGAATACAACTTGAGGCAGCTGAGCAATCCAACATCCACTGTTTCCAAGTGGAAATCCCTTAGACAGTATGGTATTTGAGCCACACAAGCACATCTCCCTTTTCCTCAAAGGCACAATGCTCGAGCCATGCCAAGATTCCAGTGCTCCACATGCCCCCTCCTATCGCCCTACACTATCTGAATGGGGTTGCTCTGCACTATCTTACTGGTAACAACAAAGGAACAGTCATCAACACCCAGCAGGGTGTGTGTATGTGTTTATTGGGCCTGAACTAACTAACACTTGTGCAGGACATGCAGACGAATGGCACAATCCTGGCCCAGGTTTGATAGTCTCCAATGCTGTGGCCATGGACACATCCAAGATCATTTAACCATCTGTTCCTACTCATCAAGACACTACCCTACTATCATTCATTCCAACTTCCCATCTCATTTGCTCTATGGCACTGTCCCAGCACTTAATCAACAAAAAAGTCACTCCTTGTGGTGGAAGCCTTGGAAGAAGTGTAGGCTGAATGAATCATGCTCCTTGGATGCTGCAACACCCTGTTTCCAAGCTTCTGTCTTAGGCCAAAATCAGCTTTCTGATATAACAATTTCCTCAGTAGATCTTCTTTCATATCTATACTCATTCATTCGTCAAGAAGATGTTTTCACCAATATGAGTGACCTTCAAAAGAGTCCATGTCCCATCAATATCATTGGTGTCATTTCATCTGCAAGCCCAGAGAGAAGGATGAAAACGACTGGTGCACTTATCACTTTTCCTAACCTCTGATGATGAGCATGCACATCATTTCAGAATGTAGCCACTCCTTTACCCTCATCAATGAATCCACTGTCAACTGTGAGCAACCTAGGCTGGTGGTAAATTGCTTTCAAAAGAAATACATAGAGTGGTTGGTGTAGGTCAATGAGGGTGACTGGTCATTTCATGCAACCTCAAGGTTCATCTGCTACACCAAGACCATCTGCTTATTTATTTGATGTTATCCATAGGTCTCTGAGTTCAAAGAAACCCTATCTCTGATAGGCTATATGGACAGGCTTCAATGGGCTGTCTATGATCTAGAGGCACACTCTATCCAACTTCCCAACAGAGATGTCACACTGGACAAGCAAAAGAGTAATGAAGCCATGCATTACAGGGAAACCCAAAAACAGTACAGGGCTCAAACAATGTCAGGGAACAATGGTGAAAAAATTGCGCAAGCTTCAGGTCAACGCCCCATTGATGACTTGCAGATATCACCTCCCTATCTCTGAAGCATCCCCAGATCTCCCTCCTGGTGGGTTCTTCAATTGCACCATTGAGGTAAGCAGAGGTTTTCCCACTCAACCTTGCCTCACTATGTTTTTTGAAGGTGCTGAAGAGGTTCGAGAACAAAAGCCACCACACCATTTACCTGACTGACTATATGGCCAATCTGTTGGTTTACCCCATCACTGGCACTTGGTGTCCACCCTGGCTACATGGGTATGTCCTGCAATATGAAATGTGGGATGAGGTGAGGATTATCACCAAGATCATAAAGCCTGGCAAATACTGATACCTCAACAATGTTTGAGCAAAATGGAACCTGTACTGCTACATTGAAGATAGAATGAAGCTGGCAGAAAAGGTTGAGCAACTGGAGGTGAACAACTTAGAAGCACACCCCCATCTCAAAGCACTTATAGAGTCCGTGTCTTTCATGTGCTGTTATGACATGCTGACCCATGTCTAGCAGAAAATACACACTCAGATTGGATCCTAGCCTTGTGCCTACCTTTTCGCAGATGCTCCTTCAAAATGTGGGTGAGGGTATGACCTTTCTAACCTGTGTTGTCAAGGTATTTGTTCTTTCTACCATTCATTTGCATGCTCACCATGTTCCATAGCTTCTCTCTGCCAGAGAAGGTGGACAGTGTATATATGTCACCAACTATATGTATAACTTGGAGCTGCCTACCACCATCTGAGAATCCAATTGGGCTCAGATCCTGAAAAACTGTGTCATCAAGATAGTGTTGGATAAAGTGCAAACTGCACTTTTATCTGGCATCAAACTGGGCACAATTGTAACTATACGCACCATCAGCATCCAATGTTCCATCAATATTCAAGGGTGTTTGTGTGGGAAGGATCCCCTTGTCAAACTTGTCTGGATTTGTCTTGTGAATATGCACACAGGCGATTGAGGTCTGTATTCTCCTAGTGATCCATCTGCCTGTGCTCTCATGAATACCATAGACATAGAGAAAAATGAAAAAGAAAGATCCCTCCAATTGACTCAGAGGTGTCCTCTCCATTTGGACCAAGCACTGGTACTGCCTGCTCCCCACATTTTCAGGGTATTGGCATACATCTCGGATTTCTATCCCTTTGACATCTTGGATGTGTCTGTCTTCATATGCCTGAATTGTAAACTGAGGTGACCACTATCCAGCTTCTTGTCATCCTCTATTCACCCTACCCACAGAGTTCTGGGCTTGATTGATCAATGTCCATCTTGTGGTGATATGATGGACATTGATGGTTGATGGTTTTATAGGCTCTGTGTTCAACTCTGAGACCATAATGGGAATGAACTCATCACCTCCCTCTATGTATTGTATCATGGAATGCCTCCTAATTTATGGAGCTGCCACCTGTTCTCTCTTTCTCTGCAGATTCTACTTTATTCTGGTGGCTCCGAATTCCACATTCCAGGGGCAACTCAGAAGCATAGATCCGAAGGACTGTAGCTACTGTTGTTAATAATGATATACAGTACTAGTGTCATACTAATGAAAAATTGTCATATGAAGTGTGGTTTGATCGCGCTGCATTTTATTCACTCTATTAATGGTGTACAAACAGTTTGCGAGTAGTGTAAAAATGGTGTACAAACATGTATGAACAGCTTGTAAAGACCAACACCTCGTTTTCACAACCCCACTGCTGTTCCCTTTCACTCCACTAGAAAAGTGAGTGTTCGCCATCGACATGCGATGATGTTTGTGTTAACACAAACACAGATGGCTGAGTGTGGAAATGGCAATACTGATGGCGCACAAGAAGTCCTGCCTCATTTCCGCAGACAGGTGAGTGTGTGTAGTCGATGCTAAATTATCAGCCTTAATTTGAAAAGCTACAGACTTTTAACATCCTGAGCATGAAAACGATGACACCAACAGCAGACAAGAATTCCCACCTCATTTCCGCAGACAGGTGCATGTTTGCGGTCAATTCCAGAACATCTGTTTTGATTTGAACAGCTATTGGATTCTAATGGTGCAAATGCCACTCAACCGGAACATCACATCGCTACCACTCCCTCCAGCATTCCTCCAGTGCACCCCCTGGTCAACCTGGCATCAACGCGCCATAGCCCAGATTCTCCCTGCTCCCTCGACTCAGAATGAGAGGTGGGAACACATCAAGACACTTTTTAATTTGATCCAAGGACAAGCCGGGGGGTATTACTACCCAACACTGAGTGTGGTTGCTCTGGAGAGTGTGCTGATTCACTTGCATATGGAGAGCGTGATGGGCGCAACGGGAGTTCCTGGTCTTGGTGTGGACAGCAGCCACGTTCAACATCATTGACCAGCATTTCTGCAGTCTGATACTTTATGTACATTTTTGTGTCACTTCTGGTGATAAAATATGACACTTTTTTGTTAGAGTGAATGTGAACTGGATGGCAAAGTTGACAGGTAAGATCCCAGTGCTTCTGAATTCCACTTTCCGGAAGATGTATTCCAGAAGTGAAACCCCCATTCCAGAATTTGGGACACCCTGGCGAGCAGCCCACAGGTCATTGAAACGGCAAGTCAGCAAATCTACAATGAGACCGCTGACATCGCGACCTGAAACATGACATGTGCAGGGCCCACCAGGCCAGAGGACGTGTTGCACAACAAGACAACCACCACGCAGCCAATATGGATGCCACAAGACGAGGGATCAAGTGGAGAGGGTGAAGTGGTGAGGTAGGTAGCGGGGATTAATAACATGTGGTGATGCATGAGGCATAATGGAAGAGAAGCGTAGCATGCTGCTAGAGCATGTAACGGAAATGAAAAGAAGCGTGCTTTCTGATTTTTATAACGAGAGTCAACGATAAAGTCGACTTCCCATTCGTTGTCTCTGTCTTCGGTGACCTGCACCGGTCCCGGCCGTACGACTGGTTGTCCGTCCAGTCTTTCTCTATATGGTTTAATCCGAGAGACATTAACAGTCAGATGGATCTGCATTGATCTCGGTAGTTTTAAGGTTACAGCATTAGGTCCCGCTAAGCCGGTAATCGCAGAGGGTCCAAGCCATCGTTCAGATAGCTTGCGTGATGCACGTGTCAAGCATACGTTTTCGGTAGAAAGCCAGACTTTCTGGCTAATAGCATAAGATGGCGCTGCCGATCAATGTTTATCCGCATTAGTCTTCATGCAGTTTTGTGCTGTTTCTAGATTTTTTTGTATGTCATCAATGGTTTTAGCCATGTCGTGAGAAAACATCTTAGCTGCTGGGGCTGTGTCTGATGTAAGGGGTTCTATTCCCATTCTCGGGGCATATGACCATGTGACTTCGAAAGGCGTTTTCTTAGTCGACAGATGCTTTTTTGTGTTTATTGAGAATTGAGTGATGGCAAGCCAATCACTCCATGAATCCTGCTTTTCGAAGCAGAAGATGCATAGAAACTTTCCGACTTCTTTGTTTACAATCTCAGATTGTCCGTCCATCTGTGGATGGAAAGAAGTGGATAGCTTTGTGGAAATAGAGAGGGATTTGTTTATTTCCTGCATTACTTGTGCAGCGAATTGCGGTCCTCGATCCGAAGTAATAGAATGTGGAAGTCCGTGGTGCTTCCATACGTTATCCATGAATAGTTTAGCGGTGTCGGGTGCCGAGCATTTGTCTGTGCCAGGAATCAACTCGACTTCTTTAGATAGCCGATCAACGACTGTGAGAATAGCGTTATAACCGTGGGAATCGGGTAATCCCGAAATGAAGTCTGCTGTGATGTGTTCCCACGGGGTTTGCGG